>PVHT020004944.1:1139342-1269860 GCA_004024745.2 Catagonus wagneri | reverse complement strand
AGTTCGTGCCATGCGGGCTTGATATTCTTAGCTGAAGGCATTTTCTGGTTCTGTCCCCTCCTTACCCCAGGTTATTCTATCTAAACAGAGCTCTGATATCCTGGCCCTGTAATTAGAATTTATTTGCTCTTGCTGAATTTTGCTTTCAGCTCTGATTTACTGAGTTTATTGCCTCAGCTCCCATTTTGGTTTCATTGTTCTTTGGTCCTATTGGCTTAGAGGTTATGTAAAATTAAACAACAAGCACATAGATGGATTCATCTGCTTGCAAGGTATCATTTTATTATAAATGTTGAAATTTTTTTATCCCCCCCCATTGTTTTATAGCATCTCAAACCCTCCAAAGAATACCGATAATCCTTCTTCATTACGATTTCTGTTGTATTGTTTATGGAGAATTAATTTATATTTATGTACTAAAATATAACATTCCTGACATCTTTTTATAAATACTGAGAAATATACTTGTCATATGCTTGTGGGTTCCTCTTCTACACATGTGACAGCACAGCTACATCAGTTTAATTGACCTTGGCAATCTCCATCTGCTAGTGATGTGTCCCTGAGGGACGGTTTCTGCAATTTTAAGCTGTGGCTTATTGAGGAACTTGTGTGTCACAATACAATTAAGTCTATATAAAAAAATCATTTCATGCATAACATTAAGTTGACTAAAAGTTCCTATTTCAAAACCATTTCTTGTTTTAAAGCCACCTCAGAGTGTCTTTGTTTTTTAAATAAGCTCATTCGTACATAGTAGTAATTAAAGCAGAAAATTAGCATAAATCTTGCATGTTTGGTATGAATTAAGGATGTTTCGTTCCTATTAAAGACTGTATAAAATTCCAGGCACCATATCATTTAACACATTTCTCTTCCATTTGCAGAATAATATAGACTGTGAATAAGCACATTTTGGGGTTCTTTTTCAAGTTCTTTTTGTGTTCGTCTATGGAGCTACTGGGACATATGCCGCCGTCTCCCTCAAGATGCTGTCTCATGGAAATCTGTGGGAAAACTGTGTATGATCATAACAGAAAATCCTTCTCCCCCCACCCCCATTATTTTATAAACAAGAAAGAAAAAAATACAATCCTTCTGTTAATATTCATTTAACACTTCATAGGAAATGGCACGCAGTTATTTGGTTTGCAAATGTAAATATACATTTTTCATCCACTTATGCTTTCTCTCCTTCCATGCTAGATAAAGGCCGAACAGAAGATATCCTTCTGAGATTTATTTTTATTGTGTTCCAAGTTAAATGTATCAGCAGAGATGTGAGAGAGCTGTGAGGAGTTTATAGAAGGATAATTACAATCATGAGGAGGATGAAAGTCTCCCTCATAAGAAGCAACTAAATAAATGAACTCCTTTCAGACAAATTATGAATAAAAGCACACAGATTTTTTGTAAATCCTTGTTTTGAGTTCAAAGTTAAATACTTTTCAGCCTTAAAAATATGGTTAAATAATAGAAATAACTACTATATTTTGAAAGAATCATTGTAATCATTGGAAGTGTTATACAGATCCATAATCAGAATCAAAAAAGTTTCAAAAAATTAATGAATCCTTTTTCTCTTTCTCATTTTTTTCCCTCTGTGGAAAAGTTTATTTTATTTTATTTTATTTAGTTAATGTATTCTTTCTCATGTTTAAATATCGAATCCACTGTGCCAAAGGGGAAGTAAATGACCCTAATCATTTGATGTTCAGGTTGTAATGAACAGTCATTCTTGTGTTAGCTGCCTAGTGACAGTGATTGAAAACATTTCTGACCCACTAAAGCATTGCTTATATTTTTATAAGTTGTCTGTGTTCTACTTTTTCAGTGATCCTTTGTCATTTGGACAAAGGACAAATTAAATCAAATATTAGTATTAAAATGCAAACAAGTGATCTCTATTTTGATTGATGTTAATCTGCATCCTGTACCTTTCTGCTCCTCCAAGGCCTCAAGCGTCGCTGCTTCTTTTTTTGAATGTTATCTTTCTTAGAGTCTCCTCTCTCATCTCTTATTTTGAAAAACTGGTTTTAACCTGGTTGTCTTTTCTCACGTCCATGATTACATCTTCCTTTATCTCATTTCTTAACACTAATTTACACTGGTTGTCTACCTTTTTCAAAACCCAAATATTCCTTCCACCAAATTCTGCGACTTCAGCCATACTCCATTTATGCCTTTCTACAGCACCCAATCATTGAATCATGTTAATTTTGGTCCCTTCTCTGGTTTGCCAAATGCTACCTTACTCACGCTCTCCTTCTTTTTAAAGTGCCCTTGGGCTCTGTCTGGCTCCTCCTTATCTCATCATCTTCCTCTTCCCAGCTTTCAAACACTCAGTCTCCTATACTTTTCTGTGTCAGAAATTAAAGTCATCTTGTGCCTTTAACTTCACCTCAGTGGAAATGACCTCAAACACGACCTTATGCTCTTTTATTCTGACACTTCTAGCTGTCTATTGGAGATATTCCAGGGGGATGTTCTACAGTCCCTTCTGAATCATCACATTTAAAGCCCAGTATACTGCTGCAGGTAAAGCAAAACAAAAACAAACAAAAAACCTAACACACAAGCTTCCTTTGGGCCTTTCATATTTCACAACTGACTGTTAGTAAGCTTGCTTTTTCACATCTCCTACTCATGGTAACAACCAAAGTGGCACTAAGATGATCCAGATTGTGAAACCCAGTGGCTCTTCTCAGTGATCACCTTGCTGCAGGACCAGAACTAGGGTGGACCGGGGAGAGGCCTCAGGAGAACCATATTCAAGAAGGTCTTGAGGCTCAAGATGGTGCAAGTGCTGGTGGGTTCCTTAACTGTCTCACCCTAAGCATGACACTGCCTTCACTGATTTCTCAGCAGCATTCAATAGATGACCATTTCCTCCTCATCAAAATCCCTTATCTTGGCTTCAATGATACAACGCTTTCTGCTCTTCCATCTGGCTCCACACTTATTCTTCAACATTCAGTCATGCTTTTTCCTGTTTGCCTTTTGCTCAAAACACCTAGAAAGAGATCTTAATCTTGGCAAACTTTTGAATCTTTTCTCTCCAGTTACCTCAAAGTGCAGTCAGTTACCATGTTCTAACAATTCATCCAAAGAAATTTCTCTCCTAGTAACTACTTACATCTCATTTACATTATCTTCACCTAATAAAGAATGTTAAGAAAAGCAATCAGCATTTATTGATCCTTTGTGTGAGGCAGATGTGATGCTGGATATTTCCATACGGTAATCTCATTTAGATCACAAAACTACTCCTTAAAGTAGGTATTATCATCCCAAATACAGCCAAGAGGTGGTAAAGCCAGTCTATGAATCCAGTTATTTCTGACTCCAAAGCCCTCCTTCCCACTTGACGTTTGGTGTGGGGACAAAAGAGAGGCAGGAATGGGCCACAAACAGTCTCTTGAAGTTTCACTACTGGGAACCGTGGGAGTAACTAAAATGAAACGATTGGGGAGTTCCCCTTGTGGCTCAGTGGTTAATGAATCCAACTAGGAACCATGAGGTTGCGGGTTCGATCCCTGGCCCTGCTCAGTGGGTTAAGGATCCGGCGTTGCCGTGAGCTGTGGTGTAGATTGCAGACGCGGCTCGGATCCCACGTTGCTGTGGCTGTGGCAAAGGCCAGCAGCTACAGCTCCTATTGGACCCCTAGCCTGGGAACCTCCATATGCCGCGGGTGCGGCCCTAGATAAGGCAAAAAGAAAAGAAAAAAAAAAAATGAAACGTTTGGGGGTTAGAAAAGAATTCTAGTCTTGATTGGCCTTACAGGTTCAGCCTTTACGTCATCTCTTCCTTGGCCCTTTTTGTTAAATTAACCACAACCGCTTTCTGTTAAACCAGTCACTGTGTGATTTACTTCAGTTATTTGCTTTCCCTCTACTATTCCTTGAGTTTAGGGATCATGTCTGAGCCAGCTCCTTCCCTAGCATCTAGCACAATAATTGGCACACCAGAGAAACCTGATGAATTTTTTTTTTTGGTTGAAAAATGTAATAGTAGTATGTTCCATTTATTCAGCATTCATCCTGCCTTAATTATTTTCGGTTTTTTTTTTTTTTTTTGGGCTGCACTCGTGGCATATGGAAGTTCCCAGGCTAGTGGTCGAATCGGAGCTACAGGTGCTGGCCTACACCACAGATCACAGCAACGCCGGAATCTTAACCCACTAACCAAGGCCGGGGATCAAACCCGCAACCTCATGGTTCCTAGTCGGATTCGTTAACCACTGTACCACGATGGGAACTCCTACTTATCTTTCTTATAGGTCTTATTACCACAATTAGAAAGTCAGCTTATTACAGAGAGGAAACTCAAATATTTTCCTTTAAAAAGAAGCTTCTAAAAAGGTCTCTACAGTGACAAACACACTAACTTGAGTAGAATAAGCACTTGGTTAATGTATTTTGATTAATTTAACTATCTGACTTTCCTACTGCTATGGTTAAATACTGTTCAGTTTGGACATGCTTGTAGAATTCAGGCAGTGTAAATGTAGAAGTTTAATTTTCTTCCCCTCCATGCCCACGATAAGCTTTGGCTCCCAAGTTAAATACAAAAGATGGATGTCAATAATAGCCTGCAGCAACTCCCTTTGTTTTACTTGTAGTCTACAGGGAGTCTCATTCTCATTTCCTAAACTGACCAACTAATCAATTCAGAATTAAAATTGTCTAAGCACTTCACCTTGATTTGCTTATTTCACTGCAATAATTCCATCTATTTAAAACACTAAACTCCTTGAAGATTTTATTTCATTTTCTCTGGAAGAGATCTCCTCAAGGAGGTCAGTGTCCTTGAAGGAAATATATGGGGATTGTTTTCAAATTCTCAGTTGGATTCCCAAATGCTGCACTTTGATTTGCTTATTTATATTCAATGATACCATCTACTTAAGACTACAAACTCCTTGAAGGAATAGATCATCCTTTAATCTGATTTGGACCATAATCATCATAATTCTATGCACATTTGGGTGCTTAATACCTCTTGATAATTAGGAGACAGTGAAAAAAGTGGAAAGGCTACTGAAATATTTTATACATATTTCTCAGTGAAATAACTTTTTAAAATGCTGAATGATACCATAAAGTGATATAAATAATTACAGAAAGGGGTTAAAAATGTTTAATATTAAATCTCCATTTGCTGCATAAATAAAAGCAAATAGAAAGCCACTAGTAAATTATACTACTTGAGAAAACAGTATTATTAAAATATAAGTGAATACTGAAAAATATTTTAATTAACAAAATAAATCAAATGGAAAAGATTCCCTAAATAGAGCTTTAAAAGTAAGTCTATGTGTGTTTGACTGCCATGACTAATTATGTATCCATGTAATGTGTGTTCAATTTGGGCTTATTTAAATAGCAGAAATGCTCATTAGCTGCAGTATATCTGTGAAGCTTCAGTAAACAGTTTAATGGTTTTTATGTTTAACCAATTTCATAAGTTCCTGTAATTTTAGCTTTAGCAGCTCATTAATGTTATTTTTTGATATCCATCTTATGACTTTTTTTTCCCTTGTCAATCGTCTGTAGGCATATTTCACTGTAAACTTAAAACATATAGTAGAATTTCTTTTAAACAATTTTAGCACATCAATAAATGCATGATTCAAAAATATAGCTTCTTTATATAGAGTACTGGTTGTATTACCACGAAGTCAAGAATTATCTTTGGTATTGACAAAGGCTATATTCAATACAATTCATGATGGTAATGACAAATGTCTATTGAGTGCCCCCTTGAGCATGTGGTGTTCTGGACATTCTGGTTCTGGATGAGGCAATGCATATACTATCTCTTTGGATCCTCAAAGAATAAGTATTATTTTAATCTTATAATTGAGGAAACAGAGACTGAAGTAAGGTACCCAGGTCACATTCTCTGGACTTGAACCTAACAACAAACCCACTACAGCTGTACCAACTGCGAAGGCCTGGAGGTCTTCAGGAATATTTGGAGATCAACAACTAGACCTTAAGAGAGGGCTCTGCACATTGGGATTAGATACAGTCTTAAGGGTGGGCAAAGTTCATAAAGAAAAAAGACAAATCTGGGTAAAAAGAGAACTAACCATTTATTTTTTAAAATGGCAGCGATCACAACCTGAACTAAAGCCAGAGGAGGAATCATCAGTTTCAGGAGAATCAAGATATTAAACCACACAAGCCAAGAAGTGATAATTTCAAGAAATGTCAACAAAAGAAATGTGAGATAAGGAACTTGAGGTCAATGAGCAGTAACAAGATGGCATCTGCAGGTAAAAGGTGAAGGCAAAGTGCAAAATAAAAAAGGTTAAGGAAAATGGATCTGGAAAAGACAGCAAAACATTGCATACAGGGTGTTCTGGGAGTTTAATGACTGCATGGGAGAAAAATAAGACACTGGCTTACATTCATTCACACAATTAACTATCTACTGTGTACTGAATCCCACTGTAGTTAACCACAGATAAGGCACTTGTCCTTGTGGGGTGTACAATTCAGTTGGCAGAATATACAATATAAAAGGTAAACAAGTAACTAAATTACATGATAGTGAAATGGTAAGAAGAGAGTTATATGAATGAGAGCATTATAAAGTGAGGGAGTAAGAAGTGAGAGAGGTGCTATGGACCATGGTGGGCATGGAGGGGCATAGAGGGCTCTGTGATGAGATGACATGTGAGCTAAAACATAAGGCTAAGAATGAGGCAGCTTGTGAAGACCTTGAGGCAGATCATTCCAGGCAGAGGAGTTAGGATGAGCTGAAGCTGGCGTACTTGAAGAGTAGAAGGGAGGCTTTATGTGAGTGGAAGAAAGCAAGAAAGAGAAGAGGAGACGAGGCCTAGGGATAGGCAGGGGCCTGATCAAGGAGGGCTTTATGGGCTGTGGGAAGACTTTCATTTTAAATAAAGTAGAAAACCACTGGAGCTTGGAACAGGGGAATGAAATAATTTCTATAATAAAGCTGATTCTGGTATGATTATATAGAAGCAAGATAAAAGCAGTGTGACCAGTAAGAGGCTATTTTCTATGCAGATGAAAATGTCCAACATCTGACCACTCCCTCCACAGAAGGAAGACTTGCTGGTCCTCATGGGATACTTTACATAAACACTGCTTTCATATGCTTTTATCTTTCCTGGGAATTTTCTATGGAGGTGTTTAGAATAAAGCAATCATTTCATTCAGTTCATCCCAACATTTAACCATCTCTTCATTTATTCGTTTATCCATTCATTCAGTAAACCCTTAAGACTGTGCTGGGTACTTTGGATTTAAATATGAATAAACTATGCTGCAGTCCTATTGTCAGCATGACTTAGAATATATATAGTGTATAGAGTGAAGCAGAAGAGCAGGAGCCAGATAGAAGACACGCACTTAACTATGTGTTCCCTCTATGTGAGGGGAACATATTTTATTGACCTGGTCCTTTTTATTTATGATACCCACCAACTTTAGAAAAAAATTCACATGCTTTAGCTCAACACTAAAACATTTTGTGAATTAGTAATGATGTGTTTCTCCACCTTTCTTGTTGTGTGCCTCATGATCTTGCCAAGTAAACTACCCCTTGCACATATCCTGTCTGTTCATTGTGATGGAATGTATTTTTCCTGTCTCTATTGTCTTAATTCCTGTACAGTCCTGATCTCTAGTACAAATACCGCTGCCTGACTAAAACCTTCTTTGATTCTTACAGCTGGAAGTCATCTCTCCACCCTGTGTGTGATGCTAGCAGTTTATCTGTTTCTCCTTGAGTCACTTTATACCTAATGGCATTTTTATTTATGTGCATTTTCTCCCTCTATTAGATTGCAAGCTCCTGTAGACAGGGACAATGTATTCATTTTTGTGTACCCAGGAGAACCTAACAAAGAATCGTGTAAATTTAATAAATATAGAATGAAAGAATGGGAAATAAGGACTCACAAGTATGTAGGAGGGTAGATTAGAAGGGTGTCAAAATTAAATTGAAGCACTTGGTTTCAATTCCACCATCAGGGGAGAATAATTTTGGACTCTAAAGTATGCAAATAACACAGTGATGGTGATGTAGCTCATTTGGCAGTAGTGTGCAAATACAGGGGAAACACTGGGCCATATTAAACAAAGTGGATTGTCAATATGCTTTTCGGAGGCTTGGAAAATCACTGGATGTTCGCTGAACATAATATGCTTGACTCTCGTCCATGCATATGCATGGAAAAAAATAGTTGTGTAAGTCACAGTCCTTTGAAAATATTTTAAAGAGCTTCATAATTAAAGCGATATTATAAGAATGGCTAGCATGGAAAAAGATTGGCGCTGGTTAGCATTAGAATATAAATCTTGGTCAAGACCTTTGAATATACGTTTAAGTAAGTACTGGCTTTCTCCTCCAGCAATACCAGATGCTTGGGACACCTAATAAATTACATGTGAATATTACACTTGAATTGGGTAGCTTCCATATTTAGGCGCTAGATATCAAATATGATTTAATGTAATTTTCCAACTCATAAAACTACAACTTACATTTATACAGGTCAATGTCTAATCTAGTTAAGTTGTCATTTTTAAGTTTGTGCTTTGAGACAAGGACACAAATGAAATGTAATTAACAATAATAATCTGCAATACAAAATACGTATTACTAAGAACAGTACTATGAAATCTACATCATTACTTTATAATTTGACTAAATTTTCCATCTTGAATTTATATCTCATAGCAGCTTAGTGTACTCTAACATCTCACAGGAATATAGGTTTCAGAATACACTTTCAGTGTAGTAATTAAGAGACAAATAATAGGCTGTGGTTAGTAAAGCCCTGGACATGTATATATTCACTGTTATGTTGAATAACATTTGGCTACATTTTTAAGATTTCTGTAATCTGATACAATTAGGTTATTTTTCCATTTTCTACCTTCTTTCCCCAGTAAAACTTGTTACATGCCACTGCCCTACTTGTTGTATGTAATCTTTGATTTGATGGAAAAGTACTGATTTACCCACTGTCTCCCTGTAAGAATGCATATGATATCAACCACTAGTGAAACCTGGAAAATAAAGATAAGGGAAGGCTCTGAACAGAGCTATTCACTGGGGAAACAAACCTATTCCTATGCAGTTATTAGAGGGAAGTAAAATAACTACAGAAATATCATGTTGTGCTTCAAATGGATGTCTAAGGCAGTTGTAAGTGATGTGATGTTGATTCCAAATCACTTTCAACACTCTTATCAGTTTGACCTCCTTCCTCATCACCTCCACCCTTTAAAAATAATTCCAAAGAAAAAATGTGCAAAAATTCAATTATATTGGATAGCTATTCTACAGAAATGCCAGTACTTGCTTTAGATTCCATGACTTTATCCTCGCTATGCACAGTATATTTTATAGTAGAAAGACAATAAATCTTTCAGCCAGAAAAAAATCTGGTAATTAAAGCATCTTATATAAAAAAAAATGTACAGTTCTACTATGGGTTTCCTGAAAATACTTCTTTCCTAAAATATAGTTAAAAGAAAGGTAATGTGTAGGGAAGACTAAAAACTGATTCATTCTCATTCATCACTGGGCCAGCCAATACAAAGGATGTATCAATGTTTATTACCAAGGCATTATTAAATGAAAAGGGAGCATCAGGAATTAATTAGCATTAAGAAAAGGGGAAAGATACAGGACTATGGCCTAAAATTGTCTTAATGTCATATCTTCCTAAAATAATTACCACCTGAAAAGCAGAAATAATAAAAGCTGATTTTCTTCTTAATAGTATGGTAGGTGAGACTCTTCAAGATTCCCAGAAACGCTACGTCCTCTTTTACTGTACTTTTAATAAGTTGTTATCTAAACTATAAGCTATAACAACTTTCATTCATTAATCCAATCAATGAAAAACCACTGTTCTAGGCACTAAGGTATGGCGGTGAAAAGACAGACAAACGATATGTAGCAATTCCTAATGCCTCTTTTTAATCTGAATGTTCTGAGCTCTAGTCCTGTTTCTAACTGTTGAACAGATTAGCAAATCCAAGTCAAATACGTCACCATTTCCCTCAGAGCTGTTCTACCTGCTGCATTCATGAGTTCTGTAGGCATTATGGACATCTGATCAGATCACCATGCTAGACACTCGATATTCACTCTCTTTATCAATCAGATGATCAAATTCTTTCTTCTTAAATATACGTCTTGCTTCTGAATGTTCTTCTGCAGTTCTATCTCCTTTACTTTAATCTGGGCCGTAATCAGTAGCTATGCAAACTGATGGAAACAGTCTTTTACCTGGTTTCCTCAGTACTGCTCTATGTTAACCCCAGGCCATCTTTGCCAGCATTACTGCCGTCATGGAGCAGCATATGCTTACGCCACACCCGGATGCCTCCTCCACGCAGGGCAACAACTACTGCTCTAACACTCACGGTGTCTTTCTGTATCTTACATAACTCTCTTTAAAAAGTTGGAATAATTATAATTAGTGGAACTGGAGGAAGAAATTAGGTACGTATAACTCACTCTTGTCATGCTAAATAGCTGCCCAGGTGACAATAGGTTGTCTCCCTTCCTTAATACCGTAAATCTTATAGGAGCAGCTTCCCAAAGGTGACCTGCATCTTCGGATCATACCCATGTCTGGTGAGTAACTTCTCCTATTTCAGGCATTCAGTGCTAGAAAATACACTTGCCCTCTGATATGAACCATCTCAAAGGTGATTTCAGGGTTTCTAACTCTCAACTATTTGAAGAATATTACAAATGGTTCAAACCCAAGCAGAGAGAAGGAGGATCCAGCACCTACTAGAATTACCTCATTAACATAATGATCTCTCCCATATTTAAACCTCCCCATTTGTCACCTGGGCATCCATAGGATAGAATTCAAAACCCCTAGTTTAGCTCAGGAATCTCCTAACTCCACATAAATTTGCAGCCAAACTTCCTGCCATCTCAACCCTCCCACTCTTATCTTACCATACAGCATCTGCTCCAGTGAAAAAGAATTTCTCATCATTGTCTGGTCACCTGAGGCCATTCTTCAGCTTGTACTTTGTGTATGATATTCCTTCTTACAGAGAAACTCTTACTCACGCACTAAAATTCAGTCCAAGTATTATCTCCCATTAGCACATTATGCTGCAATTATGTATTGCCATGCCCGTTTCTCTCATTAGCTGAGTCCCTGGAAGGCAAAGATTCTCCTCTACTCATGTTTGTATTCTTAGCACCTGGACAGTGCCTATACAATATCTGGATATTAAAAAATGTTCACTGAATGAAAAATAATGAGAAAACGAAGAGTCAAAATCATAAAGTTAAAGCATTGAATTTTAGAAATAAAAATGAAAAAATTCAGACCATCATTTATAAAGATGAGAACATGCATGAAATAAGTAGGCTGCTGACAACTTTCTAAAGACATGCTGTTTTTTTTTTTAATATAGCTTTTAAAAGTGCCTGTAAAATGACTACTTAATCTAACAGTGTGGTGTTGAGCAAGTTGCATAATCTCCCTGTGGCTCCCTCCCTTCCACCCCCATTCCACCTGGTAACTCCTACACATCACTCAGCCTTCAATTTATAACCCACTTCCTCTAGGAAGCTTCTCTGAACCTTCAGACTGTGTTCTGTGCTTCCCTGGGACTCTAAACTCCCCCCAGCACAATGTATTATAATTGTGAGTCTTCCTGGTAAACTGCATTCCCGGAGGAGGCCAGGTTTGCAGTCACCTTTGGCTCCTTTATTCCCAGAACACAAGCCAGTGCCTGGAATAGCAAGCCAAGAGAAGTTATTAGCTAAACAAATAAGCCTGTGAAATTAGGAGTCTAGAATGCATTACCTCTTAAGTCCTTTCCAGCATGTTTGGAAATACAGGTAAGGAAAACTCCAGTGCACGTTATTGTGTTATAACATATCCATAGGTTACATGAGACTGATGACTTGTTTTTTCACTATACCACCCACTCTTAGTTGTATTAACCATTAGTGAGGCTCTCCGTCTGAGGTTTGAGCCAGCAGTCAGGAAGTTCCCTTCTCTAGCAATAAAATTTAGGATTCCTAAATCAGTTCTTCAAAACTATCTTATAAACATTTCTATTTACAAAAATGCATACGACAGGGAAAATCCAACCAATTATGACACATTCTCAACTTGATACTCCATTCCTTGCCTCTCCACTTTATTTCTGGTAGAGCAGAAGAGGAATTTTGAAAGCTGAAGGACACAAAAAGTGGACAGATGTTCAAAGAAAAATTTACGAAATCTCTAACGGCCACCAGTGGCTTCTGAAGAAATTTTTTGATTGAAAAATGAAAGATAATGGTTACAAAAGGGAGGGACAGTATTAAAAATCCCTTCATTTTCTCAATTCCATTAGTAGAGTAACATATAAGTCACATTTTTTTATGTCACATTTTAATAATGAAAAAAATCAACTCTATCGATGCCATACCTTTTTATGCACAGATGATTATTATCATTGGGCACCTGACTCATCTAAAAAATTAAAACATTTTTTTCTAGTTTTATTCCCCCCACTATCCAGATAATTGAGAAAAAACAGGCACATCTGAAAACTTCTTGAATATCTGCATTATTAATCCACGGCCTGCACTTTTTTCTCAGTGCGAGGGCAAGCAAATCAAAGCTACACTCGAAGCTAGCATGGGCAGAATCTTTGATTTACCCCATGAGGTTTTGAAAAAATATTCTGAGGACCTTCAGGTAAGAGGAAATGGTAAGCAATTTTCAAGCCCCCGCTAAAACTGGTTCCCTCATGGAACCACTAGCAATTAATGCTCTCAAGGGGGTTGGTTTCTGAGGGTTGTATTAAGGGTTCCGAAAGCGCTAGGCTTTGTGTTTCCTCACTGTCTCTAGTGAGATGAGCAGGAAGGAAACGCAGGCACTGGGTGAGGTACATAAACTCTTTCCTAGAAAGGCCACGCGCTCCCTGCTATGCCCAGAGAGTTTGCCACCTTGTCATCTGTTCTCCTGAGCAGTGCTATGTAGCACGATCCCGAGTCAGTTTTACTGCCACCATTCATCCTATCTTCCCTGCAAAATAAAAGCTTTTCATCTTAGTTAGCTCATCTCAGCGTTTTCAAGTGCTTAAAATGTTTAAATTTAGTATTTTCTAAAGTGCATCTCTCTTTCCTTCTTAAGCGAAAATGAGCAACCAAACCAAAAATTCAGCCTAGTCTCACGTTTTACAGGAAAAAACAGACTCTGAAGATATCCTTTGCTCTTTAAATACTTGATTTATGAAAACTCAGAATGGAGATTTCTAATTGCTAAGAATTAGTTGAAAGAAAATTTCTTTTAATAGTATGAAAGACACCAGAACTGATAATAAAAGATCTTTAAAACATATGATACAGTTAAAAACTGTGTAGTATTTTTTTTCTGCAAATAAAAAGCCTACAAATGTAGGAAAGGTGTTCTCATTTAAAAACTCATAAATTGTAAAAACATCTGCTTTACTTATTTACAAGGACTGTTAACAGAGCCTGCGAGGTCCCAGATGAAGTCCTAATTTTCAAATGCTTTTATTCCTAGACAACATTCATACCGTCATAAGGATATAACATGACCCAATTTAATTATTAAAATAGTATTTTGTTACACAGTAAAAGTAACATCTAAAGTTTAAGAGATGCTTACTATATATGTGCTAGACATACTTAAGTGCTTTATACATATATTAATTTATTTATTCTTAAAATAACTCTAGAAGGTAGATACTATAATTGGCACTCTTAAAAGATCACGATCATGAGGTACAAAGAGAATAAGGGAGCCAGGTTTTCAGCTGAGCAGCCTGGTTCCCAAGCCTCTGCTCTAAGCTGTTATACCAGACGGACTCTAATTAGTGTCATATTTATTGGATTATAAAAAAAATGCAATAATTTATGCCAAAACAGGGGAAAAATCAATAGCCCCAAGAAAAATAGAACTAATTCTCTAACATTTATGTTTTCTAAGAAAAATAAACCAAACCAATCCCACAGCAGGAAAAAAAATAACAAGTAGGTATGCTAAGATTGATAACAACATGAATCAAGTCAAGTCAAATCTCCAGATATATACTGTGCATTTATTATGGGCACAATACTATTTGGCTACTATTGGGACTATGACTTACTATGAAGTACAATCTTGGCCTTTTTGGGGCTTACTATCTAATTGGAAGATCAAAGCACACAGCTTTTTTCAAAGTGGACATTACAAAAGAATGAGAGTGTGACTGTGGTGCAGGGTGGACAGAGAAACAGAGGTCACAGCCCAGGCTACAGCCTTCCTGCAGTGGTCTGAAAGCATATTCAAAGTCACAGAGAACTATGTCATCCAGATACCCTGGGAATGTGAAGACAAGGCCCGCTCTTACTACTTCCATAGCAACGATGAAACTGTGAGGTCAGTGAAAACGGTAACAGTTTCTTGCTTATCAATTCCAAACTAACAGAAAAGACATGTATGCTTTCACAACTGGCAGTTTGGTTCCAAGCTGAAAGAGAAGGGAATTAAACAAGGAAAAGTCTCTTAAATTTGACATTGTCCAAACTAACAAAAAGGGAAAATTTAATTCCATAAACACTGACGTTGGTGATTAGCAGAAGGGGAAACTTCCTATATTACAAAATCTGTATTTTCAAAATAAATAATTCAATATTTTAAAATTTCCAGTGAAGGGAAATATTTGTGAGTAGACTTGCAAAACCAATCTTGAACAATAAAACCCGAATTTAATGTGACTTTTAATCTTACATAGTGGGAATGGATGAGAATTTTGAAAAGGTGGAACTGCTTTGAATTTTTCACAGGAAATATATTAAATAAGGCTAAGATTATATTATCCCAATAAATTAGAAACTGGACACCACACTGCCTTTACAGTTTGGGACAGCAGTTAATGAAGGATTCAATTAAATTGTGCTTATAATAAGTACACATATATTCCATGCACAGGGATGTGAAATATGTAGTCTTTTGTTCTTATCTCCCACTCACTACTAAAATCCAAAATGAAAGATGGAAATAAAGTAGAATTAAGTAAAATAATGATGATTGCTTATAACTGCTACAAGCCTTAGGAACAATGAAATAATTACCAACTGTAATCCCAAGGATATTATCCAAATTTGTTTTAGAAATTTGACATACCTATCTTTTCTATAAGCATTTGAGGCACTTACTATTTTTACAACATTAAATAATAATTACGGATATATTGGATGCTTAATACTAAATAAAGTTATTTTATATTCTTCTCTGTGAAACACATAAATTAAGGGAATTGCAAAAATAAAACCATATAATGGAAAAACTAGGATTAAAAATGTAATTTTCCTCAAATTTTTCAATTTAGTTTACCTTTATAAATACATATTATTGATATAATTGATACAAGTGTTTTAATTTAAAAATATTGACAATGTTGAGAGCATAAATCATCACTGTTCTTTATCTGTACTCTGTCAGGTTTATTTCATTTCTTGAAATCTTCAGCATATATTTATGTAACACATTCACCAAGGATTTTCTAAATTAACCACTATGGAATCCACCCTGTACTAGATACTGGGAGGAATAGTTCGACAGGGAACAGTGGAAAGTAAAAGCTAAGTATATGGCATACATAAAGTCATTTGTTGAAGTTCTCAGGTACTTAGGGGTAGGAACTTCATCCTATTGTAGAGGGCACGTTGGGGAAGTCAATGAAAAGGAAAACTGGAATTAGATATTTGATGCTGGGATTCCTTTTTGAGCTGTAGTGAACTATGGTACTATTTGCCATGAGAGGAAAGTTGAGAAGAGATCTGCCTTAGGGAAATCTGACGAGATGGTCCTTGCTTCCTTTGTGCACACCTCTCTAAATGTATTATTTACTCAGTACAATAGTTATTTGTCTGCAGGTCTGCCTTCAACCCCAGTCTGTGAGGTGGTTAAGTACAAGTTATGCCGCATTCATCTTTGTTCTCTCCAGTGTACACCTTTGTATCTGACATTCACTGGAAACTCAGTAAATGCTCATTACATGCATAACCATAAATATAGGATGAAATGTCTTCTAAGGCATGGGGAGTGGAAAGAGATTTCAGAGTCATTTTACACAGAAGTGCAGTCGAGCCTACTCTAAGTCTAGCTAGTACTTGGCATATAGAAGTTGTTTGTTAAGTATTTCTTACAGGAATTAATGCAAGTGTGAATGAATGAGATTATCAGTTCAGTGAAGGAATAAATACATTAGGGAGAGAAAATAGGCAAAATCTGAACTTTGGAAAACTTGGAGGAAGAAAAGTAGTCAGCGATAGCTGGTGGAAAAGGAAGAGTTAAAAGAAAAAGTAAGAAAATGGAGTGTCATAAACGATAATAATGTACTACAGTTTCACTTCCAAAGCACTTTCACATTATTTCATTTTAATTCTGACAACAGTCCTGAGAGTTTTAGGGAGAGAATGTATTATTATCCTTGTTTCTTTGTTTTTTGATTTTTAATAAAGGAAGAAGCAGAGACTCAGAAAGATTAAGTGACTTGGAAGAAAGTTTTTCAAACAGGAAGAATTATTTAACATTGTCAAATTCAGAAAATAGAATAAGGACTGAAGAGACATCACTGAGTTTGGCATGAAGTTCATTGGAGCCTATGCAAAGGAAGATTGGCAGGAGGGAATAAGAATGGCAGAAAGGCAGGTTGACATTTTAAGAGAGAGGTTATAAGTAAATATATTAAAACATATAGTACCACCTATGGAATAATCACAACGGTATTGTACATAAATCACATCACTGGGGTATCAAGTTGGGACAAGATTCAAAGTGGAAGAAAGGGACATGAATATCTTCTCTTCTAACCCAAAGAGACAACTTGCTTCCTAAAAACGGATTTTCACACCTGATATATATGTGCACATGAAAGTTTTCTGACTTTAGGAAATTATTATTTTAAGATTTCAAATACCATTTGGGTGAGAACTTCTTGATCAATTTCTAACAAGTACTGATTCCCTCTACCATTTTTAAAATGTTCTCCATTCAAAAAACAGTACTGAATATATTTAGAAAGCAGGCGAAGCACGGATAGAAGTGATTTAACATTCTAGCTCTTTCAGCTCTCATCTAATTGGAAAGTAGCTCTTATTAATGTAAATATTGAAGGGCCCTGCTAAAGCAAGTAACTCTATTTGAGGAATATTTTCCCAAGCGGTTTATTTTTCAAGTCGGTGGGGGGGGGAAGGAAAATGAATAATTTTTTCTCGATTTCTCTAATGTATGTGGGATAATACATGTAGAACACTGGAAGAAACGTCCACAAGTAAATTCAGGAATAAAATACACACATAAATTCTGAAATGACTCTGTAAAATAAACACAAATAAAATTCTCTTCTACTTCATATTTTAATTACTAAGTGAAATCTTTCACTCTGCACCTACACACAGGAACACAAGCTTTGGAAAGCTGTTTTCTATGATCTTCTGAGTCACATCTACTTAAATTTGCTTAGGAAAAGATACATTTTTTCTTAATATTGGAGTTGTCAGTTGTAGAACATAAATTGAGATGGGTAAGATACATTAATTTTTGATAGGCAATTAACAGAATTCCAAATCAAATATGATTCATTTTTTGTGATACGCGGAGTAATAAGAACAGTATGATTTTTTTTAAATAATAGAATGCCATTTGCCCCTTGTTTCTTTTTCCCTTCCTGAATTCATCAATGAATAACAAACCACACTATGACTACATCTACATATCACATAAACATCTAGATGAAAAGTGACAAATTCAGGCTATCATCTAGCTATTTGAAAACATTTATCTTGATGACATCAAACATCTGGATGTTTTCAAATACCAAGATGTTTGATGTCCTGCAGATAAAATATCCTGATGAGTGGTTAAATTTTTTACTTATCTGTTGCATAAAAATGCACATTTCCATGCACATATCTCTTCCTATTTCAGATACAAAATGTAATTTTATAATGGATATGGTAGGAAGTTATAGGATTCGTCAGTTTAGATTTTTTTTTTTTGTTATTATTACTTGTTTCTTTCTGAATGATTTCCCGACCTAGAGAAACCTCTTTCTTTTATTTTCCTTTTGGTTAATAAAAGAGTTAATTGCCATTGGACAGTGTGCAGTAAAATATAAAGAACTTGCAAAATGAAGGCACAGAGGTCCCTAAGCTTTTATCTACAACTGGCCACAAAAACACTGTGTGGGGGGAAAATATAACAGCTACTGTAGTCTTAGCTGACAGACTTATGATTCAGTTGGACTGCTATATAAAACAGATCCTTTTCTCATTATCTTTTTTAAAGCATTTTGTTATATCTTACATGTCCATTTGTGCCATTCAGATGAAATGACAGGAGTGCAAACTTTCTAATCCGATAATTTTTATGTTTCTAGCGATGATTTGGCATGAGGATAGCAGTAAACACAAATTCTATTTTTGCCTATTCATTAGGTTGCAATTTGCTTGAATCATTGAAGATTGGCTGTTACAAATTCTCTGTCACATTTTCTTGACTCTGGGTCTCATTGAAGAAAAAGCCAGTCTTACAGAGAAAACAAGGCAAACACTATTACAAAGTAAAATATGTATTTTGATTATAAGCTTAAAAGAAAGATTAATATTCTTTCCAATTTCCACTGCTTTAAAAATAATTCTGTATAAACACTAAATACCATTTCTAAGCCTTTTAAATCAAGATTGCTCGCATTCCATACTAGAAGAAGGAAATGAATGTTCAAGTGAAAAACAATTCCCGGGGAGGTGGAAACCATTATGGCAGTAAAATAACAGACAATCGCATGGCGCATTTCAGCTCCTGAGCACTCTACCTTTAGGATCCCTCAGAACTGAGCCAAAGGCACTGATGACCACATCGGCTTTCAGATGGACTATCTGATCTTCATCTTCATTCCATTTTCCAGTTTCATCTTGCTCTGTTCGAACAAATTGCACAGCAACGATTCTCCCACCTTTTACTATAACCTTCCGTGGGGACAGGAAAGGCAAAAATTCACATTTTTCTTCCTTAGCAAGCTCCACCTAAAACAAAAAAGAAAGATCTGAAAATGTTTCTTCATGATTTAATATTTGACTTTTAATTCAATTACATATTCTAAAGCTTATGATGTTTCAATTAACATGAAGTTTTTAGGTGAAAAGACTGGAGGAATTCTGTGGAATCAAGGAATAAATAACATTTTTCTTACTTTGGTAAAAATATAAGTGAAAATTTTAAGAAAAATAAGCTTGCTTCTCAGCTCACAATTTATTCTGCCAGAAAATTAGATACCCTAGTTTTGCTTGGTTTTGTGCCCACAATGGGTTGGCTATTAGGAGAGAATATTAATATGTAATTATTTGCTTATTTTTCCACTTTCTGTTTTGGGGAGATTACAGGCCTTTGTCAATGTGATCCTAACCAGCATGTTGAGCAGTATTGTTCAAAAAAAGGTAAGAACATCCTACTGAAGAGGCTGGGGGAGGTGTCAAGGCTCATCCCCTCCCCTAGAAAAGACGCGTAGATTCTCAGTTCACAAGTGAGGCTGAGAAGGTTGTGTATGTATGGCTTCACATCAGAAATTATCCTACTTGCATCTAGATGGAAAAACTGAGACATAATGTAACTTGCTCAATATTGTGATGAAGCCATGGATCCACCTCTCAGCATTCCACACAGAGCTAGCAGTTCCAAACATTGGAGTACATCAGAATAGCCTTTGGGGCATTGTAAAACACTGCATGAACCAACCCTCAGAGTTCCTAGTTCTATAGGACTGGATGAGGCCAGAGGATGTGCATTTCTGACAAATTTCTAGATGATGCAATGCTGCTGATCCAAAAAGGACACTATCATGAACCCATTGTTGTTTTAGACTATAGCTGACTGTCTCTGAACTTAATTGACCTATGCCTTGAATTCTCAGTGAGATTAATATCATCCATAAGGTAGCAAAATAGATTCTTGGTAAAGAACATTTCTTAGATATCATAATCGTTTATGACATGCACCCTTCTCCGCCCCCCGCAAAAAGCCATAGCATATAAACAGATATTCAGAATATCTATTGCATTAAAATTACAGTGTTGGGTAATTAGAAAATAGTCTAAAATGACTTCTTAGAGGGATGATCTTTTTTTGGGGGGGGGAACACTGCTCATTTCTATATATTGGCATGAACTTATTTCAGTCTATGTTTTATTCAGGACAGTTTTGAATACTGTTTGTTTGTTTGTTTTTGTTTGGCTTTTTAGGGATGCAATTGCTGCATATGGAAGCTCCCCGGCTAGGGGTTGAATTGGAGCCATAGCCACCGACCTATGCCACAGCCACAACAACACAGGATCCGTGCCACATCTGTGACTTACACCACGGCAATGCTGGATACTTAACCCACTTAGTGAGGCCAGGGATGGAACCTGCATCCTTACGGATCCTAGTCAGGCTCATTAACTGCTGAGCCATGAAGGGAACTCCCAGAATACTGGTTTTTAAGGCTTAAATATTGACTACATAAACTATTATTACACAATATTTTATTTTTACCTATTTTCCTAAATTTAGAGATTAGCAATATCAAAAATACTAAATATGTGGGCATTGTGGATGGTAAACATATAGAACAGTTGATCTCAAACTGCTCATGGTTTAGAAAATAGTGGTAAGTGAAAATGCATCAGTTTTGAAACTCACCTCCACTGCTTATTTGGAATAATTATTGAATCTCTTTGACCTTCAAGTTCCTTATATATAAATAGGGGATAACATTCAAAATGTGAAAATCAATGTGATACACCACATTAAAAACTGAAGAATAAACACTATGTGATCATCTCAACAGATGCCCAAAAAGCTTTTGACAAAATTCAATATCCATTTACGATGGAAAAAAAGAAACTCTCCAGAAAGTGGGCATAAAGGCAGCCTACCTACATAATAAAGGCCATATATGACAAAACCATAGTTGACATCACATTCCATACTCAACAGTGAAAAGCTGAAAGCATTTCCTCCAAGATCAAGAACAAGACAGGAATGTCTACGCTCACCACTTTTATTTATTTATGATTTTTATTTTTTCATCATAGTTTGTTTACAATGTATTGTCAATTTCTATTGTACAGCAAAGTCACCTAGTCATAAATATCACAAGTGACTAGACAAGAGTTCCCTGTGCTATACAGCAGGATCTCATTGCTTATTCATTCCAAATGCAATAGTTTGCATCTATTTAGCCCAGACTCCCAGTCCATCCCACTTCCTCCTCTTTCCCCTTAGCAGCCACAAGTCTGTTCTTCAAGTCCATGAGTTTCTTTTCTGTGGAAAGTTTCATTTTGCCATATATCAGATTCCGGATATAAGTGATACCATATGGTATTTATCTTGCTCTTTCTGCTTACTTCACTTAGTATGATAATTTCTAGGTACATCCATGTTGCTGCAAATGACATTATTTCATTCTTTTTATGGCTATATAGTATTCCACTGTGTATATGTACCACATCCATTCATCTGTTTCCATGTCTTGGCTATTGTGAATAGTGCCGCAATGAACATTTGGGTGCATGTATCTTTTTCAAGGAAAGTTTTGTCTGATATATGCCCAAGAGTTCACCACTTTTATTGAACATAGCTTTAGAAGTTCTAGCACTCAGAGAAAACATAAAACAAAATTATCACTGCTTGCAAATAACGTGATACTATACATAGAAAATCATAAAGATGCTACTGGAAAACTACTAGAGCTCATCAATGAATGTGGAAAAGTTGCAGGATACAAAATTAATACACAGAAATATCTTGAATTCATATACAATAACAATGAAAGGTCGGAAAGTGAAATTCAGGAAACGATCCCATTTACAATCACATCAAAAAGAATATGATAACTAGGAACAAACCTACTTAAGGAGGCAAATACCTGTACTCTGAATACTATAAGATGTTGAAGGAAATCAAAGATGACACAAACAAATGGAAAGATAAACCATGTTCTTGGATTGGAAGAATCAATATTATCAAAAGGACTATACTATCCAAGGCAATTGACAGATTCAATGCAATCCCTGACAAATTACCAATGGCATTTTTAACAGAACTAGAACAAAAATAAATATTTAAATTTACACATAAATACAAAAGACCCTGAATAGACAAAGCAATTCTAAGAAAGAAAAACAGAGCTGGAGGACTCAGACTCCCTGGCTTCAGATTATACTGCAAAGCTACCATCATCAGAACAGTATGTTACTGGCACAAGAACAGAAATATAAATCAATGGAACAGGATAAAAAACCCAGACATGAATACATGCACCTATGGTCAATTAATCTATGACAAAGGAGGCAAGAATACACAATAGAGAAAGTGGTGCTGGGAAAACTGGACAGCTACATCTAAAAGAATGAATATAGAACATTTCCTAATACCCAAACAAACTCAAATGGATTAAACACCTAAATATAAAAACAGATAAAATAAACAGACAGACACACTTTGACATAAATGACAGTGAAATCTTTTTTGACCCACCTCTTAGAGTCATGAAAATAAAAACAAAAATAAACAATGGGAACTAATTAAGCTCAAAAGCTTTTGCACAGCAAAGGAAACTGTAAACAAAATGAATAGACAGCCTACAAAATGGGAGAATCTATTTGCAAACAAAGTGACTGACAACTGATTAATCTGCAAAATACTAACTTATGCAGCTCAATATAAAAAAACAATTAAAAATGGTCAAAAGATCTAAACAAATATTTCTTTAAATAAGACAGACAGATGGCCAAAAAGCATATGAAAAGATGCTCAACATCACTGATTATTAGATAAATGCACATCAAAATTACAGTGAGATATCACTTTATACCAGTCAGCCTGGCCAAAAAAAAAAAAAAAAAGTCTACAAAAAATAAATGCTTGGAGAGGGTGTGGAGAAAAAGGAACCCTCATACACTGTTGGTGGGAATGTAAGCTAGTGTAACAACCATGGAACACAGCACCAAGGGTCCCTTAAAAAATTCAATATAGAACTACCAAATGATCCAGCAAACCCCACTCCTGGGCATATATCCAGAGAAAACCGTAACTGGAAAAGATTCATGCATCCCAATTTTCATTGCAGAACTATTCACAATTGCCAAGACATGGAAGCAATGTAAATGTTCATCGACAGAGGACTAGATAAAGAAGATGTGGTACATACACAAAGGAATTTATTCAGCATAAAAAAGCACAAAATAATGCCATTTGTAGCAACATGGATGAATCTAGAAATTATCATACTAAGTGAAGTAAGTCAGAGAAAGACAAATAACATATGAGATCACTAATATGTGGAATCTAATAAAAAGAGTACAAAAGAACTTAGAAACAAATATTTTGAAACCAAACTTATAGTTACAAAAGGAAAAATAATAGGGGGAAGGATATATTAGGATGTTGGGATTGATATAGATACACTATTATATATAAAATAGATGGGTAACAAGGACCTACTAATTAGCACAGAGACGTTTACTCAATACCATGTAATAACTTGTATGGGAAAAGAATCTGGAGTTTCTGCTGTTGCACAGTGGGTTAATGATCTGGTGTTGCTGCAGCAGTGGCATTGGTTTCTGCTCAGGTTTGGATTCAGTCCCTTGCTCAGGAACTTCTATAGACCAAGGGTGCAGTGTAAAAAGAAAAAAAAAAAGAATCTGAAAATGCATACATGTGTATGTATAAATGATTTACTCTGATACACTCCTAAAATGAACACAATTTTGTAAGTCACCTAAACTCCAATAATTTTTGTTTATAAAATTGGCAGAAGACCTAAAAAGACATTAATCCAAAGAAGGAATACAGATGGACAAAAAGCACATGAAAAGATGCTCGACATTGCTAAAAGCTAGAGAAATGCATGTCAAAACTACATCAGTGTCACACCAGTCAGAATGGCCATCATCAAAAAGTCTACAAATAATAAATGCTGGAAAGGGCGTGGAGAATAAGGAACCCTTCCGACACTCTTGGTGGAAAGGTAAATGGTACAGCCACTATGTAGAAAAGTATGTGGATTCCTTAAAAAACTAAATATAGAGCTACCACATGATTCAGCAATCCCACTCCTGGGCATCTATCTGAGAAAACTGTAATTTGAAAAGATAACATGCATTCTAGTTTCATAGCAGCACTATTTACAAAAGCCAAGACATGGAAGCCACCTCAGTGTCCACTGAGAGATAAATGGATAAAGAAGATGTGGTATATATAAACAATGGAATATTCCTCAGCCATAAAAAAATGAAATAATACCATTTGAGGCAACATGGATAGACCTAGAGATTATCATACTAAGTGAAGTATATCAGACCAAGACAGATATCATATGATATCACTTATATGCGGAATCTATAAAAAGGATATAAATAAACTTACTTACAAAACAGAAATAGACTCCACAGCCATGGAAAACAAACTTATGGTTACCAAAGGGGAGAAGTGGAGAGGGATAAATTAGGAGATTGGGATTACCATATACACACTACTATATACAAAATAGATATCCAACAAACATCTGCTGTATATCACAGGGAACTGCACTCAATATCTTATAATAACCTATAATGGAAGAGAATGTAAAAAAAACCTTACGTGTGTGTGTGTGTGTATACACATACACATATGTATACATATACATAAATATAATTTATTCATTTTATTGTGCATCTGAAACAACACAATATTAATAAAACAACTGTACTTCAATAAAATAATTTTTTAATTTAAAAATTAATAAAAGAAAGGTAGCCAAAGGTTTAAAAAAAAAGAAAAATCAAAAGAAAATTAGTTCCCTCTTTAATTTTCTACAAAATAAAAATGTGTGCTGTCTAGAAGGCAAAATATTCTTTAAACACTTCAAATTACAAAATAACTATGGCTGCATACAGTTTTCTGTATCATTTTTGTCACATTTGTGTAATGTAGTACCATAGCTCATTGATATACACCACTTTATTGTGTTTCAAAAATGTCAGGTGATGCTAAATTTTAATGATAATGCCATACTTGACTGGCTAACAACGCCAAATGTTTATAGTTTGAATAAATCAATACATGATGTGTACTCATAATAGTACTCTTTTTAGTGGAGGGCAGATGTAAAGTCCTGACCTATGCTGCACATATTGGAGTATGACTCAGACCGATTTAGGGACTTGTTTATCCCATTCTACTCTCCTTAACCATGATTGCTTAGGTAACATATATTATTACCTGTAGATAATCTCATACACCTTTTTGACAAATTTGACATTGAATTTAGAAACAAAAATTGAACACTATAAACAAATTAAAGCTTTTAAGAATTTAAAACAAGATGACCAATGATTTAATACTTGAACATACTTTAGCAGTACTCTTACTATGGCTTTTGACTTTTGAAGGTCTGAAAACTATGTAGAGTCATGAACATGAAGAAACTGTATTTAATATATCCTAAGCTCACATCACACTTTTCCGTATGCACCAGGGTTGATAACTCATATTCAAATATTTAGTATTCATACCTGCTATCTGGCAGTGCATGGAAGTCAGTGGAAATGAACACTGCTTCCCAAAGAGATTATTCTAAAATTCTGCTTTTGAAACGTGCAATGTTATTTACTCTCTAAAACATGTAAAATGAAAATACTGAGTAGCAGATATACATCACATGCCTTTCTGTTATTTTGCTATTGGGTACCTAGATTTTCTATTTTACATAAAAGAGGGGAAAACTTTTCAAGTTATTCTAGAAAGACAGGACTTTAACATACGTAATCATTTGGAAAGTTTTGATATTATATTGAAAAAAGAACGGACATAATACAGATTTATCTCAGTCAGTAGGGGAATATTAGGAAAATGAAAATTCAATAAAAATGAAGTTATATATTAAGTGAAATATCCTTTGAGTTATTTGTGGACAACAGAGGAATTTATTTTCACAATTCAAGAAATCTGTCTGACAAGACAAAAATAATAATAAATAAATATACTTATACAGCAGGTACCTTTGAAGTGCTTTACATATACCTCATTCTAATTTTCACATAGGAGATACGTTCTGACACCTACATATTAGTATATATTATTTTTTAAGGTGTTCCTCTTCAAATCAACTTTTTTCTCTTTGTTGTTGCTTAAAAAAGCCAATAACACACTAGGTATTATCATGATTTACAGATTTATCATTCAGTCTCAAGTACCTTGCTGCTTGTTGGCCTCACAACCAAATTTTGTGGGAAGATGTATTATTTCCTTCCTACAGAAGAGAATCCGAGACTCAGAGAAACCAAAGGTATATGAAGAGATGACAAAGCTTAGCTAAAATCATAATATGTCTAAAACAAAATTTTGTGGTATTCATTTTAGTCAAAGGCAGCAATTGTAATACATTTGAAAGGATGAGACTTTATATGGTTCTAGTTCTTGAATCTCAAAACAAGGCTAATTGGAACTGGAAAGGATCTAGCCAAAAGCAAATTTAAGGTACCCAGCTGGCTGGATAAAAGGCTTCCCTCTATGGGAAGAGGAAATTCAAGCTTCCTACATCACGTAAGTTCAGAGGTACTATAGAATCATGAAATACAGGAACCTAGTGATGAACTTACGAACCCAATATTATAAACGAGTTAATGGAGACTCCTTAAATTTAGAGGAAGGGTAAGTTTAGAACAAAGTACTACTTCATAAAGAAAATAGCAGAGAAATAGAATACATTATCTCAGGATATGAGTGGAAAATTAAAATAGAATTTTAATACATTTGTTAGACAGTAAATTCCTTCAAAAACCTCAAGTACAGAAAGAATATCCTATTTAACTTTCCATCCCCAGCATCAGAAGTGGCATTCAAATGTTTAACAAATGGTGACTACAAACAAATGAACATTTATACAGACGCCTGACAAAGCAGGATATCCTCCACCCAATATGCCACACGAAGGGCATCAAGTGAATTTCAGCCCTATCAGTATCTATCTAAATGACTGGCACCAGTACATACTGAGTAACATTTTGCCTACCAAGATGAGTAACTGATGTGAAAACCCAAAGGACATTCAAGCTAACAAAATGACAACCAACTAGTGGTATATGGAGCCAATGGCTACTAAACACCCATTCCAAAGCAAGGAACACTGAGCATGCAGAAGGCATGCTTATCTGATTACCTGACCAGAGCATCCTGTGCTTTGAGGTTGAAATAAAAAAGCAAATGGTGCTCCTTCTCAAGTTGTTGGTTACACTGCCATGAGAAAATGATGTACCAAATTGACCACTAGTCTAACCTCATGTAGTGGCTCTTAGTATTGTATTGTTCAAATTAATCAGCCTTCTGTGCTAATTAGTTCACAGATGTCAGTGTTACAGAACTTTTTAATACCTAATGTTTATTAATGATCATTAATAATCAGCAACTCTGTGAGTTTGGTATATGAACACTTTTGTTGATAGCACACATATTTATTTACTTGTTTGGTGGAGCCTGTTGTAATGAGGGACACTGGTACATCAAGCAAACAAACAAATGTCTCTTGACCTTTTCTCCATTAATAATTTTTTGGCCATGCCTGTGGCATGTGAAAGTTCCTAGGCCAGAGACAGAACCCATGCCAGAGCAGGAACCAGAGACACTGCAGGGACAATGACAGATCCTTAACCCACTTTGCCACAAGGGAACTCCACCTCCACCAACAAATATTTAAGGGAATAAAAGAGAAAGCACCTATAAGGTTCAATTTTGGGGGTTCAATAAATCAAATTGTTACTTTCTTTTCATACTGTATGAAGAAAGTGAAAAATACCCTCTCCTTAGCTTTGATTTTTATCTCCATATTCAAGGAAGATATGTGGTTGATGCTGAGTGAAATAAAAATAGAGTGCTATAGCATGCAATAATAATCATCATTTTAATGATTAACTATGTAATGTGATGATTTGGTCTGATTAATATTACAGGCATCATACTGTGGAAATTATGAAACAACTTAATTTACTATAATTAAAAACATGATGTCAACTCATTTTTAGATTGCATATAGGCAAAGTAAGCACAGGTTATAAACCATAATGAACAGAACTTGAAACCAGCATATATTAAATTCTAATTGCCAAAGTTTGAGAAACAATATGCAGAAAAAATACTTTTTGTAAAGATTATCTTCACCAAGATAGCTAGACACTTAACAAGTTATACATTCTGTATGAACATGAGAACCTCAGAGATGGTATTTCAAATCAAAATTGTTTGCTTGTCTGCTTTGGCCTGTGATAATCCTAGATGACATTATTTTTATTCCATCACGATTAAATTATTCACTACGTAATATGAATCCCATTAATTTGTAAGTTTACCAAATTTCTAAGTAACATATATTTATTTAGCACCTATCATTTACCAAAATGGTGCCAAGTGCTACAGCTAATAAAATAATCCCTACTTTCAAAAACCTCATGGAGATAGACAAATCTGTAATTATACTATGTGATAACATATAAATACACTCTGTTCTAATGGCACATACAAGGGCATTTTACACAGCAGCCGTGCAGGTCAAGAAAGGGCAACCTGGAAAAGGTGCAATATAAATTAATCTTGAAGGATGAGTAGGAATTAATCACTGAGAAATTCTGGTATGAAATAGATTATTTTTCTTTGATGAAGGAAGGTGTAGGAAAGTAAAATAGTTTATCTCAAGAAAGAAGGAAAAATGACCTGGTTGCCTCCCTTTGTAAACATGCCAATGGGAAGCAAACTATCAATCAGTATTTGCAGGTGGGGGAGCCCTTACCTGTGCAAAGCTTTTGGCAAGATACACTTGCTAATCTGGGACTGCTCTGGCAAACAAAACCTGGGAACTGTGGATTTATGTACCACGGCTCTCTCCCAAAGAGTCACATAAACTACATAAGTATCTGAGAATAAACTGGAGATGTTTTATAGTTAAAACAGCTTCCTTTTGTGTAAGCGATGGAGCTATTAATGTTACCTAGAGAATTCATTATTTGGGATAAAAGCAGAAAGATGGGGCCTAGAGAGCCATATTGGTGGTCTTGCACCTCTCCTTGCTTACACCACATTTCATGTTTACCTGTATCCTTGAAATTATCAGTAAAGCTCACTGCAAGTTATATGTCCAATGTACGTGAGTTTGATTTCACAGTCCAGTCTTCTGGTTATTCTGGTTCCCGAGGAGATGAAGGGAGAAAAGAAACAGGCAGTAAACTCCAGCCACCTACACTTAAGTTCCCTTCTTTAATTTAGTTCTAATATATTTTGTACTTTTTTATACAGACTCACAGTCTGTGGTGGAGTGCACTGATAAGCTTTCCACCCTCTGGAATATACAAGCTAATTGTACAATTATTTTTTTACTGGGCAAAAAAATTTGCTAAAACTACAAGTTGAGTTCCCTCTTTTAATACCTCCTATGGTGTTATAAGCATTTGTTTTTTAAACTTTAAGCTTTTAAAATTGAAGAATCTTGAGCAGAAAGAAACATTTCTCCACGAGAGTTGTACTACACATTGAATGCAGTTGCCCCTTACTATTTTGTGTCTCCATTGAGCTGCAGAAATGCAATGCATGGAACAATTTCTAGGCTTAAAATGCCTCTGCACAGGTATCACAGAAGACATCTTTCCTAACAAGAAGAGAGTATTTTTAAATACTACTCATTTACGATTGACATTTTCTTAAATATGACTAGCTCTTATTACTCATCATCTTAGATTTTGCTACAGTGAAGCATTCCTGTCTGTTGTTGGAGCATCTCACAAAATTATCTTCTGCATAACTTTGATGACTTTGCAGGATCTTCTTCAATCTTAAGATGTCTTTTCATATAAATTTGGTACAAATCAGGATCCTCTGTCTTCTTGCCAATACTCTGATTCTATAACTTTTCATTATTTTTATTTTTGGTTTTATATACTGCTCAGTTGTATTTCTTCTTTCTTTCTTTTAAAAAGATTCTCTGTTATCTTTTAAGAGACCAAAGATCAGGAACAATCAACATTTTTCAATCTACATTTAATGCTAGGTTGATATTGTAGTATAACACATTTTTAAAAATTAAAATTAAATCATAAACAATGAAATAAAATACTTAAAAGAAATCACAAGTAATTTAGGGTCTTCCTATAAGGTTTTCTTTTCTTTTCTTTTGGTCCTTTTGTTTTTTTACAGCTGAACCCGCGGAATATGGAGATTCCCAGGTAGGGGTCTAATTGGAGCTGTAGCTGCCATCCTACGCCACAGCCACAGCAACACCAGATCCGCGCTGCATCTGCGACCTACACCACAGCTCACGGCAACGCCATCTGGCATTGACCCACTTAGCGAGGCCAGGGATCGAACCCACAACCTCTTGGTTCCTAGTCAGATTCGTTAACCACTGAGCCATGATGGGAACTCCCCTATAAGGTTTTCAATGCCTCTAAAATATTTTATACAACATACTTCATCGATCTGTCATCTTGGATCAAGCACTGCCCTATACTTTCAGTTAGACCCAAGCTGAATGTACCAATCCATTTAAAGGTGATTACATTTTAACTTGTGTGATGAATATAAAGTAATAACTACCCTATGTGATAAGGCGATAGTATAGGAAGCATAAAGAGCTTTAGGAACTCCCAGGAGGGAGAGGCTAATTAAGATGGAACTAAGGAAGCCTTCAAAGAGAAAATGACATTTAGAGCAGACCTTGTAGGATGAGTTCACCTTGTTAAGAGAAAAAAAATCACTTTTAAAAAGATTAGCTTTCTTTGCTTTTACATTAATTCATGTATGTTTTCCTTTTATTTTTATCTTTTAAATTGAATGCATGAAAAACGTGTTTAAAAATCATACAAATTAATTTTTAATATTTTCAACTTATAAAAAAGAAGATATTGGAAAACTGGAATGAATGCTATTGGTGGGACAGGAGCTTCTTTCACATAAAAGTTGGTAAAGTAATAACAACATAAATATTAATAGAGTAATAACAAAATATTATTTAATAAGGTATGTTGGTGATTTGATGCTAGTTTAAAATGTTCACTGTTAATGAACAAGCGTCTGTATGCATGTGTGTGTGTGTGTATCTCAGATATATATGAGAAGGCTGGTAAATCTTTTTAAAAGGTGCATGGTTTTTAGCTTCACAGATATTCCTAAATTAACATAACACAGCCACCCCTTGGGATTTTTGAACATATTTAAGATCTAGAATATATAATCTGGAACGGGCACAGGCTATTGTTGGCTCCAGGTCTATTTACAGTCCTTTTTTTTTCCACTCACCATCTGAATTATCACATGCCATGCAGAATCCTGACCACTTCATCTGCCAGCTTCTTTGATATCCACGTCTTGAGAGCAGCAGAGTTTACCTCACCAACTGACTGGGGACACATTAATTGCATCTTGTTTCAAGTGTAATTATTTATAGATATTGTCACAAATTTCAATACAGATTTGCTGTGATTCCATGGAGAGATGAGGCCTTCCTGACCAGATTCTGTCATCATTCACATAAAATTATCTGTATGTTCAAATTATAGAACTTGGGCAATAGAAGAAACTTGGAGAAGCATACAGTTGTAACACTGATCTTACAGATGGGCATACTCAAACTAGACTATATAACCTAGAACAAAGTACTTCAACTTTTAGTTAATTCTTTTTTGACTGTTCCATTACATCTTCTCATACTACACTGAAATTCCATGCTTTGCAAAAATGTAAACACATACAGATCTTTGGAATGTCGTTCCCATATCTTCATAAATGATTAAAGTCATACTTAATATCTTAGTACCAAGGGTGTCCCTAACAAACTTTAATTAACATTGTGTTCCTGGAGACAACTGTGTGTGTTGTTTGCTGCAACTCAAATGAGGTGCAGGTGCCAAATATTGAAGAGCTGCTATAAGCATCACTCTTATTGGGCAAAATTAAATTTCCCAGCTTATAAAGGTTATTTTCTAAAAATAATCTCGGGGTTATTTTTCTTATAATTAAAAAAAACTAGAAAGTATTAGTTTCTGGTAAGAAAATGCAAACTTAGCTAGCAATATTTAGATGATGAAAGTATTTATGGATATAGTTTTAATATAATCACTTGATATTAAAAATGTCTGAGGGAGATCTACAGGTCATGCCACATGAATTGTCTGTTATGGAGCATGCTGTGTGGCACCAGAAGGATTCAGTTAAAAGGTACATTTTTTTCACATGAAGACGTATGATTTCAGAGTTGTAGCAACAGATGAAGAAATTTTTGACTAATAGATGAGGCAATCTGTTTCTATTATTTTATTATTAAAAACAGTAAAGTAGCTTTATAAAAATAGTTGATCTTCTGAATAGCTAAAATACATGGAAACCGGCATTATCAAAGTTAAATCAGGTATTGTTCTGGTAAATGAACAGGGGGAAACCAAAGGGCTCTAGGAAGTAAAATAGCCCATTTAAAATACAGCAGAATTAAAGATCCGCCATGTTTTGTTCCTATTAGGAAACTGAATATGTGAACAGCAGATTCTCGGTATATTCTATGCGTGTGGGACTGTGCCATTAAAGTAATTTTGTACCATACTCTTCTCAGTAATAATTAATAAGAACTACAGAGTCCCTTCCCAATCTTATCCTTTAAATTTATCAAATCAAGCTGGTCTATTGAGTCCTGACCTTCATGCCGCCTTTTAGGGATTCCCAAATGCCTAAAGTATTCTAGCAGTTCTATCTGATCTGTCAACAGCTTTTAATACCAGCATTTTGGGGGATTCTGTTATCCTGTGAAATTTAATCTCACCTATTTAAGCTTGCAGAAAGTTCTGGAGGGAATTATTAATAGATTTTCCCTCCTCTTCTTAGAGGATAGTGCTGAATGATTGGCTGGTTTCCCTAAGGACCCGGGGCTGAGAAGTGCGAGTTTGTCAGTAGCGTCCTATTTAGCATGTGTGTGAGGCCACAAGGGAGACTGAAAGACATTTGGAATCAGAATTACATCAATATGCTGATGATGCCTCCGTAGCTTCGTTTCATCAAACCTTATATCCTGTAGCATTAATGCTTTCTTAACTAAGATGGAAAGTGCCCCACACTGCTTATGGCTCTAATTAGACAGCTGGAAACTATATTGATGATACATTACAGACGTGGATCAGCAGTCTCAGCATCACTAGGGAACTGGTTAAAAATGCAAATTCTCAGGCCCACCCTACACACACTAAATCAGAAATTGGGACTAGGCCCCAGTAAGCTGTACTGAATAAGCCCTCCAGATGATTTTGATGCATTAGAAAAATTGGACATGCTTGTTACTGCAGAATCTACTGGGTACTGCCTTCTATTTTAGGAGATTAAAATGTCTCTGAATTTAATTACATAGTTCTTTGTTACTGACCATGTAATATAATGGTATCAAATAATTTCTTATTAAATCTAACTAGCCTAGGAGTCCTGTTGTGGCTCAGCACGTTATGAAACCGACTAGTATCCATGAGGCTGTGGGTTCATTCCCTGGCCTCGCTCAGTGGGTTAAGGATCCAGCATTGCCATGAGCTGTGGTGTAGGCTACAGATGAGGCTTGGATCCTGCATTGCTGTGGCTGTGGTGTAGGCCCGTAGCGGTAGCTCCGATTCAACCTCTAGCCTGGGAACTTCCATATGCCACAGCTGTGGTCCGAGAAAGCCAAACAAACAAACAAACAAAAAAACCCAAAAACAAACAAAAAAACCAAAAACAAACAAAAAAACCTAACTAGCCTATGTAAGAATTCACATTTGTCACTAAATGATGAATTTTACATTGTTTTGTATCTCCCTCCCCCTTCAAAAATCATTTGAGAATTAGACCACAGCTTTGGATATATGATGAAGGCTGACATGCCTGATTGTAAGGCCTTTCACCAACAGATAAATCGTGTTATTCCCACAATCCATCCAAGAGTCAAGCCCAATAATCAATTTAAATACTTGAAAAACCTCTAAATGTTCCTGTTTTTTAATCTCCACTTTCTTCAAGGAAATCAAGTGTGACTGCACTGTGTGTGTCTTGGAGGTAGAAAGCATAGGAGGAATAGAAGAAATACAAACAAATTGGATATGATGTTAAAGTCTTCATATAGGTTAAAAATTTGTCTCAGAGCATTCTCTCAAAACCGGTATCTTGAAATAGATACGATACTGACTTACCAGTTTCATACAGGTTAACCGGCACTGCCATGTTTTGGGCATCTTTTGATGTATGCAAAACCAAACAATGGCCATGAGTCGTGAACACTGGAACCTCTAAAAATGCTGAAAGTGCCCAGTCCTAAAAACGCGTAATCACTAGCCAGTGACCCAACCCTGAAGTCTATGCCCCATTCTGTTACTTTAACATGTATTATACATTCTCTCGTGCTGAAAACTTATGCCTGAAATTGCCAAACGAACCTTCAAATGCCTACTGTTATAACAATGATCTAACTTGTAGAGTATTAGTCCTTTTAATGTTAGAAGCCCTGGATACTGAGTCTCTGCAGAAAACATTCATTCCACCATTATTTGTTGAACATTTTCTTTTTTCCGGACAAAGGAAGAAAAAAGTGATGACCATTGCACTGCTCTCATAGAGCTCACAGTTCAATGGTTTTAAGACCATATAAATATTTCAGTTTCTTGTAAACTAATAATAAGCATCCAAACATTTGTTCTTCTAGTTTTAATTAAGCCCCAGATCCACATGAGTTCTATTGCGTCCTACTGCAGGCATACAAACACTTGTCCCACAGACCCACTGCCTCCTCTCAGCACTCCGATAACCACAGTTCATCTCACTGAGCTTTGGCCTTCTGACTGAGATATGCCTGGATGCTGTTCCTTTCCTTCTTATAATCCAGTCACACTAAGCAATAGCCATGTCTCCAAATTAGGCCCTGACTAGCCTCTCTGCTTCTGATACAAAACCCCTTTAGTCACCAGTTGAGCAGTCCTTTTAAAATTTAACTTAGATCTTGGTGTTTGTCTGCGCAAAACAGTTCAATGGTTTCCTCTTTCATTCAGTAAAAACTAAGGCTTTATGAACACTTATAAGACCTCACCACATATAGCCACATAAAACCCTCTCTTACTCTGTTCCAATCACACTGACTTTTTTTTTCCTATTTGCAGAAGTTTAAAAGCTTTCCTCAGTCACGGGTAAATTCATTCACCTTGATCTGGAATATTTTTCTTCTAAATGTCTACATTCAATGTCTTCATCTCAATGCCCAGAAGTTATCATATTACAGAGGCCTTCCTGGGCCCCTCTGTATAAAATGGCAAACCCTGAGTCCCTCCTCTTCCACCATACCTTCTCCTCACACTCACGGTTCTTATATTCCTATACTAATTCACTTTTTCCACCACTGTTCGACATACCACTTATCAACATACATTTATGTGACAATTTACTTGTTTGCTTACTGAGTGTCTTTCCTTACTACGTATGAGTCCTCGGGGGCAAGAATTGTATCTAATTCATTTACTACTGTATTCCAATTGCCTAAAACAATGCTTGATACACAGTGGATGCTCAACAAACGTAGCTTGATTATACAAACAAATAAAAATTCTACCCTCTCAAGTAATCACCTGGTCTCATTTTTTTGCGTGTTTTCTACATATGCAGGAGAAATCACCACCACCCAATTCTAGAGACCCTTGCCAGTGGAAAATGACTGTAATATAAAGCATGAAGTAAACTAACTTTGCCATTCAGGGATGTCTTCCCTTCCAACTTTTAAGGTGCAGCCTTTCATAATCAAGACTTCTCTGACTTAAGATTTAAAAAAATCAAGATTTAAAATATTTCATTCCAAACATATTGCTCAAGTAGCTATAGAATTAGCCCCTCTCTTGTTTTGTCTTAGGCAAGTCACTTCACTCCAGTACAGCTACTTTCCTTTTACTGGTACCATGATAAGGTTGCACTAATTGAAAACAGTGCTCCACAAAAAACTCCTGTGATTACAAGACTGTCTCCACCTTGGATTTTGGGCGAAACGTATGAAAGGGGAGACTGAATGGAGGAAAGCTCAGAGAATAAAGTTAACTTTTGAAACGCAGTCATGAATCAGTGGTGACTTTGATATTTAATCTGTAATGTGGTTAGTCTATAAGAGACAAATTATCTATTGACTACAGTTATAACTCTTTCCTAGTATGGAGACTCTAAATATGCTCAGGCATTCTAAAGCAAATCAAATTCATAATACTGATTTTGATAAAATGAGTAATTTATCTTTCTATACATACATTTGATTCTTGCTCTCAGAACTAATATCCTCTGTAAGGCCTTATCTTTCTTAACATTAAAATTTGAGAAATCTGTGGTACATGTACCCTGCTGATGTTTCAACCAAGATTAGTCACCAGTCACCTGTAAGAATGAAATGATTTTAAATTTGTCATTTTTAGTATGTTAATTAACTATTAATTCTAAATAATGCTTATATTAGAGCTCTTTTAAAAAATAAATAATCTGTTTTACTGGCTTCTGAATAGAATGAATTAACTATAAGTTATACACACACACACACATCTTTATACACACACATATCTTTGAATGCAGCTTATAAAATTAGCTTATGGAAAATTCAAAATGTTTCTAATTATCACATTCTCCGAACATCCATACATTTTGTGAAGAGTTTCTATTGTTAGGATATGGAAGACATACCACATTTTACTCAGTTAAATACAGTGTTACTAGTTAAACACAATACCTCTCAAAGATGTTAACACTAAGAATATGAACCACATGTGTACTAACAAAAATAAATTTCTCATTTGACCCAAATCAGTATTATAAAATAATTTCCTTTTACTTTGAATGTCTGTACTAGAAAGAAGCAACTATGGGCAGCCCAGAAATTTTAGAATTTGCATTTTACAATTTGAAGAACATTCTAATGATTTAAACTAGAAGATTGCACATTAACAGATACATCTCTTAAAATCAGTTGCATTACAACCCCGTATTTTCTGATGGCTCCATTTTACCTCCTCAGGGACAGCTCTTATATTAACAAAGCCCTTTCTGAAGACGATGAACACTCGGCGGGCTCCACAACGTAAAGCGGATGTTGCACAGTCAAAAGCTGTGTCTCCAGCTCCGAGTACAATCACGGCTCCCCGTATCGATGGCAATGGAGAGTGACAGGCGCACATTCCTGAATGATGAAAGGAAAACCCCATTTTCAAGTAGAGAAACCATTTCTGCATGACAGCTCAAAAGATACTTGTACTCAAAGCAGTGTAAAATTGCATCTTGCAGTTTTCGAGGATGGAGTGTCACTATCAAATTATTCTGCTTCATTGAAAGACAGTTTTATTCCCATTTTAAAAATATGCTCATATATGTAATTTCATAGTCAATACCTTTAACTTCTTTTTTTTTTCCTTGTAGAAGGACAGCTATAACACATTTTGAAGAGTTTGGATCATGACAAACTGGAATCAATCAGTTAAAGCTCTCTTTGTCAAAGTTGTGGTATGTATTTCTAACTTACTGTCTTTAAATTTCTGTTTGTTAGACAAAAAAGGGATCCTTATGATCTGGGTTAATAATTGTTTAGATATCATCTTCTGAGGTTTCTAACATACAGCCCTAATGTATATTAAACTTCCATTTTGAAAATTAAAACTCTTTTTAAATGTTCTTTATGTAACTGAAGAATTTCTGAGAACTATTTCTTAAAATAGTTAAAACATTCTCTATTTTACTGATTTTTCCTGGTTTTGATTGTAAATTTGGGCAATGAGGGAGAAATTTTTTTTGTAAGATTTTTTTGACGCTTTTTTGTAAGATTTTTATTTTTTCTATTATAGTTGATTTATAATGTTTTGTCAATTTCTATTGTACAGCAAAGTGACCCAGCTACACACACACACACACACACACACACACACATATTATCTTCCATCATGTTCCATCACAAGTGACTAGATATAGTTCCCTGAGCTATACAGCAGATCTCAATGCCTAGTTTGGGGATAGTAGACACAAACTATTGCATTTGGAGTGGATAAGCAAGGAAATATGACTCTTTAAGTGAACATATCTCAAGAGCATTTATATGAAAATTTGATGTCCATATCTTCATATTCTTTCAAAAAAGTAAAATGCAAGTGTTTGCTTTGTGTTAGATAGCACTGTATTACTGAATTAATTAAAACTGCTGACAAGATAAATTACTATAATTTTTGAAATGGCGCCACAGATAGCATAATGTAATAATTTTGCTTGGAGAGTTTGTATTTGGGATTACACATTAGCCTTCTGCAATCCTCAAATGTATGCTATGTGTACTACGATCTTCCCTAGCACGGACTGCAGGCACACAAGCATCCTGTTCTCCACAAGGAAGAGGATGAAGATGGCACAGACTTTAGCTGTAAAGCTCTGCAGATTGATCTCAGAGAGAAAGCTCCATTTCTTTTTCAATTTTAGGAGAACAATATAAGTTATGTCTTCCACATGTAATAGCTGAAGTTCAGAATTCTTTAAAAAGACATGCTTACAGGAGTTCGACAATTGAGTTCCGGGGAATATCTCACAGCTTCTTTACCACTAAGATGGTGACTCTAGCCCAGTCAATGCAGAGGACAGGCATAGCTTCCTGTGGTTCTTCCTGGGGTGTGTGAAGTGATATCACACAGACGCTAGGTGTTAGGGTGTCCCTCGAGGTTCTGTACTTTAATTTCATAAAACTGTGCTGCAAGAAGGGACTGGATCTTTCTGCTGGTGTGGACACAAATCATGGAAGATGGGATCATTTGTTCTATTTTAAAATAAAACAAAGCAAAACAAAACTAGTTTCCAAAGTGAAGTTCCTGCCATTTATTTTAAGAACATCTTCCGGTGTTTGTTAAGGACATTCTTACTTTGAAGCAACTTTTCATAATACAGTTCACCTGTATATAATACAGCGAAAACTCCTTAGCAAGATGTTTGATTGGGAAAATGAACAAATAGATGATTCTGCCTAAGTATTATATCAGATTTTTTTCCCTTTACATTGGTGTTACAAAAGAATGAACTGGAGGTCTAGACAATGTCCTACTGAGGCTGGATTTAATATAAATGTATAATACATACGACAACATAGGAAATATTAGGAACAGAACTTAATGCATGATACCTGCTTTACTGCTTTTGGCTACAAGTGGCAGAAAGTCTTTAGATGTGTAAAACCCCTGGTCCTGTGTCAGGCCTTGGAAGATGTGATCCTTTTTGGGTTCTGGCAAACCTAAGTAATATAAAATGTATAAAATATCATTAGCAGAAAGAGAGACTTTTTCCACCTGGTTATTAGAAAGAAAATAGAAAGCTGAAATCAATAAACGATGTGGTTCTTAAAGGAAAAATATCGATAAGCAAATTAACATTAAAGACTATACATAACACAATGTAACAGACCTCGGAGTTTGTTTATACCTTTAATATATAACAAATGCCCATCATAAACCACACATTCATGAGCACATATACAGAAACATGTATACACACATAGAATGTTAAGAGGAAAATCAGGTTATAGTCTTTACTCATGTCATAAATAAAAATAAATTTCTGTTGTATTTAAGTGCTAAATATAAAAATTTCTTCACAAAATCTAAAAGAAAATAAGGATCCATATTTATCTAGTTCCTGAATATGGGAGGTCATCCAAAGGGAGCCGGGCGTGCAGCAGCGGGACTGAAAATCTTCAAAGAAAAAAAAATTTCACTACAAAAATCCACCCATCTCTATATTTCAAAAGTCTTACAAACAAATTAAATGGCAAGTGATTAATGAGAAGAATATTTTAACAAATAAAGTACAAAAAAAGAGAGTTCCCATCGTGGCTTAGTGGTTAACGAACCCGAATAGTATCCATGAGGACGTGGGTTCAATCCCTGACCTCCCCCAGTGGGTTAAGGACCGGGCATTGCCATGAGCTGTGGTACAGATCACAGACATGGCTTGGATCCTGCTTGCTGTGGTTGTTGTGTAGCCCAGCGGCTACAGCTCCAATTCAGTCCCTAGCCTGGGAACTTCCACATGCAGCAAGTGCAGCCCTAAAAAAAGACAAAAGTCAAAAGCCACAAAAAAACCCCCAAAATAAAATGCCTTTTCTAAATAAAGAAGTTTCTCAACTTCAATGAGGAGCATATTAGCTTTTCAATAGAAGCATAAACAAAGGATAACAAAAATTGGGGTAACAAAAACTACAAATAGCTTACAAGCAACAAAAATCTTAAAGTTTTAGGAATATAAGAACTACAAGTTAAATGACGAGATGTGATTTCTCAATTATTAAAAAATCTAATACTTAAAAAATTATTCATATAGGCAGGGTAAGGCTGGGTGTTGTTATGCTCTTTTGATAGAAACTGGTGCTCGATTTCTAAAAATTAGTTTTGAATATATGATAAACAAACTCTAAGACATGAAAATAAAGGTTTAATGTACAAAAATGGTTAATGCAAAAGAGAAAAGGAGAGAGAAACGGTGGAGGAATGTTAAAATGTCAACAGAATGAATAAACTTGTTTTACTAAAGTAAAACAAAATGTAGCCATTAAGCGAATATTTGAAAAATGTAACAAATCATACTCAAAATACAGTATTAAACTAGCATGACATGAAACACTGTATAGTATGATTTAAGCTTTGTAAAAAAGAATGTAAAAACTACATAATCTAAACAGTGATCATTTCTGGTAGTAGAATTATGGATTTTTAAAATTATTTCGATTGTCAAAATTTCTACAACATGCATATATCAACTAATTAGGAAACAATTGCAAAACATTTGGAAAAGAATATGAATAGCAGGCTAAAACGTTTTCCAACTATAAATGAAGCAAATCTGAGAGCAATCACCCGCCACAAGAAAGCTTTTCATCTCAAGCCCATAACAGGGATATTAGCTTTAATTTTGTTTACTATCTGAAACAGCCTACCAATAGGCTATTCAAAAGAAGTGGGAGCTTGTTTCATAATCAAATGAAGGCCAATGGTCGTTGCTTGTGGATACACGGAGTAACAAGCATGGAGGAAGGGATGAGTTTTGCTGTGTGAGATAAGGGAGATGCCTTATCTGATCGAAAGCTGAAGGTAGTTGTTGGATTGAGTGTGCAGCCACCAATAAACCACTGCTGACGCTTCAAATTAAATCAAACATTTTCTTCTCTGTCCAGCACCTCCTTCATTCCCTCTCCCCCAAATATTTGCCCTTTGTTTTTAGATTATTTTAAGGCCATTTTTTAAATTTATTGGAATTATCTAAAAGGTTAGGCAAGTCATTTGACTTGCCTTTGCCTTGGCTTCTCTATAAATGAAAGGGAGATGAGTCCATTTTTTCATTTTCTGACATACAGAAATATACCTCAGTCTATTTGTAACATGGAAACTATTACATAAATGCATGGTTATTCATGTAATTCTTCTAGAAAGACTGAGATGGAAGAGGTTACAGCTACATAAATATAGCTGAGTATGTACTTTGAAGATTCCAATGACAAAACAATTTTTCTTGAAAGCTATTAAAAGATGATTGTAATTTAAAACACATATGATTAGTCAAAACAACATATATCATTATATATATATATATTGCATATATATTATTTAATTCATTACGAATACTATATATGTGTGTGTGTGTGTGTGTGTGTGTGTGTGTGTGTGTGTGTGTGTATATATATATATATATATAAGGATTTAAATATTAAGGACCTGCCCCCTCTTTCACGTTACTATACTTTAGAAACAGCATATGTTCCATGGTACTTCATTTTTCCATCTTCTTGTTAAAAAACCACAAACAAAAAGAAAAACAATGTGAGGTACTATGCAATTTCAAGGTGATATGATAAACAAAAACCTTTAAGGCAGATCAAAACCAAGGCACAGAAAATATAAGTGATGGATAAGAGTTCCACAGTTTTTGGTGATGAAGTTTAAGATCCTTCCTTTACTAACTCTTAATCTGAGATTTTTCACTACTTCCCATGGTTAAGGCAGAGGGAAGCTTTAGATCTGTGATAATTTTCTATTGACCCACTGCTAAAATAACCATTATATAAAGAAATGCAAGGCATTCTTATTAAACATAACATCTGACCCATAGAGATGACTTTTCTTCTCCTGCAGGGATTAGTTCACAAGAACAAAGTTTTGGTAAAATTTAAATTTCATTTTTTCTCACTTAGATCACACAGTGACAAAGACAACTGAGTTTTCTGTGCTTTCACCCTCCTCTGCATCTATCACTGTAATGAATTTAACATTTACTGGGTCAGGTTCTCCCTGTAAATGTTCAGGAAGGCACCAGTTAGATGTTCTGACCTATAGATATTGGCTTGAGGAGAGGAAAAATGAGCCAGTCACTGGACAGGATCACTATGATTGAGTTATCTCTGCAGCCTACTTAGCCAGCCCACAGGCCATGCACACTTGGATTTCCGAGATCCATGGGGCCCTTCTCCCCAACCTGAGGGACTGTGCATCTGAAGCTCTCCTCACAGACTCTTTGGTGGTCCAGCCCAGCTGGCAGAAATACCCTGTCCTCTGCTAACCATGATACCGTCGGGTGATTAGGAACAGAGTCTTTGCCATCAGACAGACTTTGATATAAGTTCTTCCTTTCCCATTTACCTGATTGTGATTTTGTGTAAGTTCCTGTTTTTTATGTAGACATATATCAAGTTATCCAATCAAACACTAATCTAGGTATTGTTGTGAAGGCATTTTACAAATGTGACTAATATAATGTGGTTAATATCTATAATCAGTTGATTTTTTAAAATATTTTATTTATATATTTTTAAAATTTAATTTTATTGTAGTACAGTTGATTTATAATGTATTAGTTTCAGGTGTATAGCAAAGTGAATCAGTCATACATAAAAATGTATCTATTTTTATATAGATTATTACAAAGTATAGAGTGGATATTCCTGTGCTATATAGTAAGTTCTTGTTAATCATTTATTTTATACAATAGCGTGCATGTATTATTTCCATCCTCCCGACTCTTCCCTCTCCCCAGTGGTTTCTTTTAAGTAAAGGAGATTACCTGAAAAACCTGTGTAGACCTCATCCAATCAGCACAAAGGCCTTAAGAATAAAACTGAAGTTTCCCTGAGGAAAAAATTCTTTCTGTCTACTTGGCCTGGGCTACAGATTGCAGATTTGCCACCTCCTGCAATTGCATAAGTCAATTCCTTGAAATAAATCATATCAATCTATCTACCTATTTATCTGTTTTACATAACTCTTTCTGTAAAACAGATAAATAGGTAGATAGATTGTCTTTCTAGAGAACCTTGAAACAATTCCTTAATCTCTCTGATCGTCTACTTCTGCGTTTCTAAAACAGGGATCGTAACTATACTTCTCTCATAGATGTAAAATGTAAACAAATTTATCTATCTGTCTATTAGGCGGCCTAATGCCCACTGGGGGGCGCTCCGCTTTCTCCCTGTCCTCCCTCCATGGCAAAAGCATATCCCTTTCTATGCGGTCTACAATGCTTCAGTACCTGTAGAGCACAGCTATCCACCCATCCATGTATATAAACCCTTGAGACCTGGCACATAGTGAATGCTCAATAAACACTAGCTATTAATATTAAGATAGTGTTATTATTCTGTAGTTTATAATTTTTTTTTCAAATTTTACATCTTGTGGCAAGGAAGAATAAAGCTTAAATCAAGGTAGAGTATTAAACCTTAGCAAATTTAAACAAAGTGTTACAAAGGAAGAAAAATGAAGCAACCTTAAGTGAAATATGAAAGATAATGAAACTTGCAAATACCCATCTATCAAAGGAAGATTTCCCTGAGAGTAGGTGGCATATTAATAAATAAGATATGTGTCTATACCAGGATGATTTCAAAATGACACTGAAATGACTTTTTAATTCACCTTTCAGTGGGAAGAAGGTTTATGAATAAAAAGGAATTGACAAAGATTTGACAAACAAAACAGCTCAGTGTAATATATGTATAGTCTTCTTTGTCTTTCAAGAAGGCCAGATAGTTTCTTTGTTCTCCTTGAATAGTTACAAAAGTTTCTGGTGTTTCAGCATGTATTTTTACAAAGGAACACCTTCTTACGAAGTACTGAAAGATTACCATTTTCAAGTTTCTCCAAAAAGAAAAGAAAGAGAAAAATTTGCTTCTATTACAGAATTATCTAACAGCATGTACTGATCACTTACAGGCACTGTTCTAAGTGCCTGAATTACAGGTAATTTTTCTATATTAGCTTATTTAATGTTCAAAATAATTCTAGCAGACAACTCATATTATTATCTGTATTTTAGATATAAGGAAACCGAGACACATAAAGATTAAATAACTTTGCTGAAGGTCACAGAATAAGTCAGTAGCAATGCCAAATTCTAATCTGGATGATATGGCTGAAGAGTCTAGAGTTTGATTTCAAAATGATGCCTTTGCCAGGTATAATGTTATAATTAAGCCCTGTTTCAATGTGTTGCTACATAACAAGTGATACCTAAACTAATCATTCAATAGGTATATATTAAATTTCACTGTAAGGATACAGATCCAACACAAAGTGTTCCAATCTAGTGGTAAAGACTGACTTCTAGGCTTCTCTCTCTTTGTTTTTGGGATTACTTTCTCTAGCACAGTTCTTTTCTGAAATGTTTTCCTTCTTAAGTGCATTCCCCTTGGGTATCTGCTGGTTATTTTTCAATATGTGATATTCTTTGAAATCTGTATCTCTACTTTGTTTCCAAAGCACCTCCCTCTGGAACATCTACGGAATAAATAACAGCCGTGTATATAGTAAATTCTTTGTGCTCATGTTAAGTTCTGCAAAACTTCAATTACCATTACCAGGATATTAAATATTTTGTTTCGTGTTATTATCTAGTAAGTAATAGAGAAGGAATAAGATTTTAAGGCTGAGTCTTCATAGTTATTGTAGGAGGTGTTTAAGAATTTCCCAGATTTTGTAATGTCTGTGTATGTTACTTCACTGGGTCACTTATTCAGTGTTAATTGAATTGAGCCAGCATTTGCATGGTGCCTCTCATTCTTAAACGCATTCACTCGAATGGCAGCTAAGCCGTCATGGGAAAGATGGTGATCAGACAGTCCTGTCACTGGAGACAGCCTCACACATCCCACAGACGTGCAGAGGACAGCACGGAACATTGTGAGACTGCCTCAGATTGCTGGCAGAAGATTGGCTTACAGAAATGGGCAATGCTCTGGTGTACTGAACTCTCTCGGTGGGTACATCAAGTGTTGTTATTTCACACGCGCTTTTTCAATAAGAAGATTTTAGTAGACACATAAAATCCCACTGATTATGTCCTGCTCTGAAGTTTACTGGCTGAGCACAGCAAGATGCTGCTGACGGGCAAATGTCCAAAGTTTTTCACTTTTCCAAGTGCCTCTGTATCTGAGATCTCGCTTTCTTCTCAAAGAAGAAAGCATGTTGCGTGATCTCAGCGCTCACTGCTCAGCCTGGTTTGGGGAATGGTGCTGCAGGAGGAAGAACACTAATACGCGAGGGTCAAACCTGAATTCATTAAACAAACTCTCACTGTCGGACATTGGTCTATCTACCACAGCTATGCACCTGTGTCTTAGTAAAAAATGTCCCTCTATAACCATTGTTTCCTTTATTTTTGTTTATTAAATCTTTTAAAAATATCTTAATGCTAGCTGATTTATTTCTATCATTTTAAACACAGCATATTGAATAAGAGAGAAACCCCCTAAGTCAGACTTTCTGCAATAAAATTCTAATTCTAGAACTTACTGGCTATTATGACCTTGGGCAAGTAAATTATTCTTCTGGGCAGCAGCAGCCTCATCATAGGATTGTTAGGAGAGTAAAATGAAAACAATGTATGTAAAAGTCTTTGCATGGATGTGAAATAAATATCTCATTTTATTTGCAGTCTCTCTTCGAAAGTCTTTATTAGATATAATGAAATGATATATTTGGATAGGCATAAATTAAATATTCATCTAATCTAGAAAACACACAATTAACATTATTGCACATTTAGTGGTCGGTGGTGGACAGACTGATTACAATGAAAGACTGGGACAAAGATATTCCTCTAACCCCATGTATTCTACAGACTACAGTGGACACAAACCGTTTGTATTTCAAGAGCAAGAAATAGCCAAGAACAGGACCCTGTAATGCTTAAGGTATCATTCAAATTGGAGCAGCTAATTAACATTCTGCTTCAGAGAGCACTGACCTAGAAGTCTGGAGAACTGGGTTCTAATCTCATTATTTCCCCTTTCTAGCTGAACTGGTGTAAAATTACTTTTAATACCATGATGCTCAAATTCTTTTATTTTATTTATTTCTGTTTTATTAAGGCATAACTGACATATATTATATTAGCTTCAGGTGTACCATGAAGTGATTCAATATTTGTATATATTGCAAAATGATCACCAGAATATGTCTAGTTAACAGTCTTGATTTCAAAATGAAAATATTTCTGGCTTATGTACAGGATTATTCTGAAAATGAGGTATAAAAGTACATATAAAACCACTCTGATAAATCTAAAACAGCATTACTTGTAAGTCATTATTACTCTCTTGGGTAAAACATAAAAAACACAGAAAATATAGATTCACATTATAAAAGATTCATGGTAAACACTTTCATAAACAGAAGATACTCCAATTAATCATAAGAAGTCATTTAAATAGCTATACATAGATGTAAAAACATAGTTATAAATCATAAATAAATTTATTTAAGGATATATGTGTTTATACGCTTATTAGAAAAGGTAAACTATTTTGATATCAAGCCCAAAGAGTTAAAATTATAATACTGAAGCAAAATATTCTTTCCAAGGGCCTAAGCACTTCACGATTCCACAATGGATTATAAAGTTCTTCATCTGTCACTTAGAGATCACTTATATGACTCAGAGGATTTATATCTTATTTCCAAGGGACAACAATGCCATACAGGTTACCATTCCAGGATCTATATATTGATTAGAAAAAGAACAGATCAATGATGCCCTATTGTGATTCTTTTCTCAATAAAACTCCCCATCTTTTTTCTGACACCCCACTGTAAATATGTTTAGTTCAGACTGAATTCAGAAAGAATAGAGTGATTCAATATAACACATATGAAATCAGATCATCATGCATCACAAAAGTATTCATTTCATTGATTTTTGAAATCCCCATTAAACATCTGTTCTTTATAACTGCTGTCTAGTCTCTCTCTCTCAGGGTGACCAAAAACATTAACTGTATGGATCACATAATGCGTAAGAGTGTAACAAGATGAATACTTTAAAAAAATGTTATGAATGGAATCACTATCTCAAATCGTACTTTTCCCCATTACACAAGGTATTTTTCTGTATAGAAACATATAACAATAATGACATCCAGAACTAACTAGAGGACTAATGAGCACTCATACAATTTTGAAAATCAGATAGATGCTGAACTAAGATCTTCTTTTTGTATTAATTTATAAAAATTTAAAAAATATTGGAGAAGAAAATAAAGTAATAATTTCTACAAAGTTATAAATGTATTTCACTTTGCTTTTATGAGTTCTGGTAGAAAATATGCACAAGTTCTATTGCATCAGTGAGATCAGTTCTTATAACTTTATATTAGAACTTAATAGCAGGCTCCGATTTATAGTTTATATGGGGGAGAAACAACACAAACATACTAATAAAGCAATGTATTCACAAGAACAACACATATGAAATAAATTGAATCTAAGTAATTAAATTCTTCTAGAAGATTTTTTAATCTGTAATAAAATATCTAGCCATTTCATATAACAAAATGAGAATATGGCTCACTACGCATTTGATTTCTTATACTTTTTTACTCATTTTATACATTTGGAAAAAACATATAGAGAGGCTTTACTTTAATTAATAAAATAATGTTCAAGAATTTAAAGATGGATAAAATATCTTTGAGTGCATTTTACTTTCCTGACAAATACAATATTCAGGATCTATTTTATCTATTGTGTTTTTTTAATGCATAAAGGGACATATGAAATAACCAAAACAACAAAATCTTGGACTAAATAAAAGATAAACTATTTTTCTCTATATTTTTGTAATCCAATTTTCTTATAATTAGCAGAAGTTATTTTAATAATTAAAATTTAATTTTAATATAAATGTAAGATCTCATTAAAATCTCTCTTCTCTAAATGATATATTAATGTAATTTCCTATTTCTGTCACAAAATTACAACTATCTCTTTGATTTTGGGTATTATTTATTAAAGTATGCTTTATCTCTTGGGCCTTTTCTCTTTATTTTCCTCCCTTCTCTTTTCTCTGTTCCTCATTCTCATTTGGCTTTTGCTATAAAACAATTTCCTTAAATTTTAATCCTCACATCATGAAGTGAGGGTAAGCAAAAAATTTCAAACAATATGCCTCAGCCAAAGGTTTTTTCCTTAACGACTGGGATTCTTAGATGGTGTTAGAAAATTACTATTTAGGACTATGTAAGTATACTATATTCCAAAGTAAAGAAATCATTAATAATAAAATACTAAAAAGGAACAGTTATATTACAAAATAAATCTACCAGGCTTACAAAGAAAACAAATTTGCAACAGCCACCTGCTGTGGAGATGAGGCAGTAATCTCAACAGCAGGAAATAAAAGGGAAGAGAGGAGAAAAATACAAAAGCACAGACATTAAAAAAGTAATTAAAACACTTATCTCCATCGACATACATAACGAAAAAAACCCTCAACCAACCACCTAAAAACATACTCTATTGAACTGCACAGCAGGAAATAGCATTAAAGCTGCCACCATAAACACACATTCTGTAGAAGGGAGAAGACCCCTTTAAAAATGTAATCTCAAAAGTATTACTAATGTGTTAATCACCAGTAAATGTAGCACACGTTCATTGTATTATATTAGTCACTTTCTCAAAGGTATTTTTTAATTGTACTTCTACGTTTTTATTCAAATAAAATCTTAAATATAAGCACTGGTAATCACTTTATTTGTAACTGTTTTAATGAATTTTACAACTATATTACAAGGCTAAGTATTCCATATATCAAAGACATTATGTAAATTTTTAACATAATGTGCATTTAGATAATACAGTTAAACTATTTCCTTTAAAACCAAACTAATCTTTGCTATAGTACTGAAATAAAATGAGTGAAACACAATGCAAGATTTGAGGTCATGGATTAAAACTGAAATGAAAGCGAAGAATCATTTTGAAATACCCAAGGAGGCTCTGGCCTTCAGAGTCTGGCCAAAGTGAAACGAAGGAAATCTGAGGAAGCAAGTACAGGCTTTAAAATAAAGACCATGCACCAAATGTGCCTGGTGACTCTCTCAGCTGCTCAAGTTGGTTTTTGTATCTACATGTAAGTATGTCTGTGAAACAAAGGAGAGCCATTTGGTTCAGAATCAAAAGACTTCTAATGTGCGTCAGACTATTACTTATTAGCTCATGACCAAGTCATTAAATTTTAAACCTCAGTTTCCTCATCGTTAAAATTAGAAGAGTCACAAAAATGCACTTCCTTGTATAACTCTTATGTGGACCAGTAAGCATAATATAGCTCTTTATGGCTAAAATAACTTAATTTTACAGGTAAAAGATGCAATTCACAATCATAGATATTGGTTTTGTTACCAATGATTCCTTTATCTTTTAGTTATGCATTTTGCACTTTACTCAAATGATACATTTCTGTGCAAATTTGTTTTTCTTATCTAAATCACTATCATGATTTTATAAATCTTACAAGGAAATACTTAGATTTTTTTTTTTTCAAGAAATGTATATAGGAAAAATATTAACTTATTTCCCAGCTTAAATATAGTTGAGTTCCTGTTGTGGCTCAGCAGATTATGAACCTGACTAGGATCCATGAGGACTTGTGTTTGATCCCTGGCCTCGATAGGTGGGTTAAGGATCTGGCATTGTCATGAGCTGTGGCATAGGTTGCAAATGTGGCTCAGATCCCACATTGCTGTGGCTGTGGTATAGGCTGGCAGATGCAGCTCTGATTTGACCCCTAGCCTGGGAACTTCCATATGCTGCATGTGTGGCCCTAAAAAAGCAAAAATAAATAAATATATATATATTTTAATTGTGATTAAGATCAGATAGAAATAGAAATATATATAGTGTGTGTTTACTGTTACTGACACGTTGCTGAGTGAAAGTCTTAAATTAGAACACTTTTCTAGGAATTCAGCAAATTCCACAAAGTAATCACTTTCCAAAAGACATTCATGATGGATAGACAAGGTCAATCACTTCAGAAACACATGACTGATCTTGAACCTCAGTTAGTTCATCCATGAAACAGATAGATTATCTAGAAACCAACTTCTGAACCTTGCCTGAGCTTTTCAAGGAATCCAAGACTATGATTTTTGTATCTCTGTATACATATGCATTTTATCCTGTGTGTAGAGGGTCTACACCTTTCATTACATCCTCTAAGGAGCCTATAACTCAAAAATGGTTAAATAAGCACATTCACCAATATTAATTTAATTATACTACATGTTTTATCCAAATGTCATTCCAAGAGCACAGAGTGTGGTCTTAAATGTCAAAATGCAATACAATTATCCACACCTGACAACTGCTACACATGAATGAATACCTGTTTACATAAGAATTTGTAAGTATATCAGGCCTAGTTATAGAAAGAAATAGTTTTGACAACAGATATAACTATGTTCATATAACTATTCTACCATATATTGGCTGTATAATCTGTATAATTACAATCATTTAATTTTTTTTTTTTTGGTCTTTTTGTCTTTTTTATTTTTAGGGCTGCATCTGTGGCCTGGAGGTTCTCAGGCTAGTGGTCAAATCAGAGCTGTAGCCATCAACCTACACCACAGCCACAGCAACACAGGATCCGAGCCATGTCTACAGCCTACACCACAGCTACACCACAGCTTACGGCAATACCAGATCCTTAACCCACTGAATGAGGGCAGATATCTAACCCATAAACTCATGGTCCCTCGTTGGATTCGTTAACCACTGAGCCACGACGGGAACTCCTGTTTTCAATTTTTAAGGAACCTCCATAATGTGTTGCATAGTGGGCTCCACCAATTTACATTCTCATCATCTCATCAACAGAATAGTTTGTTTTTCTTCACACCCTCTTCAGCATTTATAGATTTTTTTATGATAGTCATTCAGACCAGTGTTATGTGGTTCCTCAGTGTAGGTTTGATTTGCATTTCTCTAATAATTAGCAATGCTGAGCATCTACTTATGCACCTATTGGCCATCTGCATATCTTTGAAGAAATGTCTACTTAGGTCTTCTGCCCAGTTTTCAACTGAGTTGTAGTTGTTGTTGTTTTCGTTCTTTTTTGTTGTTGTTGTTAATTGAGTTTTATCAGCTGTTGGTATATTTTGGAGATTAAGCCCTTTTCTGTTGAATCATTTGCAATTTTTTTTCCCATTCCATAGGTTATCTTTTCAGTTTGTTTATGGTTTCCTTTGCTGTACAAAAGCTTTAAAGTTTAATTAGGTACCATTTGTTTATTTTTGCATTTATTTCTAGTGCCTTGGAAGATTGAACTAAGAAAACATTGATACAACTGACATGACAGAATGTTTTGCTTACCTTTTCTTCTAAGAGTTTTATGGTGTCTTGTATTCCTTAAGCCATTTTGAGTTTATTTTTATTTATGGAGTGAGGGTATCATCTAATTTCATTGATTGACATGGGGCTATCTGCCAGTTATGATTTTTAATTGTGATTAAGATCAGATAGAAATAGAAATCTTAGATGTTTCATTTATTTAAGCACTTATCTATTACTATGTATTGAGTGCTACCATGTGCTAGCTAACACATTAGGTACTAAGGATATAGAGATGAATGACTTCCAGTCTAGTGGGGGAAGGACATACAGTCAGACACAGAACAAAGCAAGGCAAGGGCTACGATAGCGGGACGCACAGGTAAGTGCACCGGGACTCTTACAAACACACTTCATCTAGGTTGGTGACAGTGATACTCACGCTCAGACTTGAAAGATGCTATGTTTCCATGGTAGAAAAAGAGGAAGAATGAGAAGATATAGAAAGGTGTGAAGGGGGTAAGAGTTCACTATGACTGAAACTTCACACCTTTGTATATCTGCTCTCCTATCTGATCAGGGGAGTGGACAGAAGGGGAGAGGGAATAGCAAAATATGAAACTTAACTGATAGGCAGACCCCAGACCATAAAAGGCCATTCAAGCCACACCAAGGAGTTTAGATTTTATCCAGAGGAGACACTGCAGGGAAATGAAATAGCTGGCTTTCTGTATTAACAAGGACAAATTGGTAGCAGTGTATAGAATTGATTTGCAGGCAGTGAGAATGAAGGAAGTAGATGATGTAAGGGGATGCTGCATAAATCCAGTAAGAAAGGAACACTAACCCTACAAGTCTCAATCTGGATTGTTAGTAGCCTACACTAACATGACACCACTGGGAATGTCCATAGCCTCAGTCCAAACACCGCCTGCCCTTATCAGGCAACAATTTCAACCAAAGATTTAAATTATAGTGTTTATATTAAGATAATACGTTGATATTGAGGGATGAAATGCAAATTTTGAATGAAATTTTAATACTTCAAAGAAATTCTGAATATGTGGGACTTGAAGCTGTGCATCTAGATTCCCTAGAGGTATGTTCTTCTCTTACTACAGTAACTTTAATGGGGAAAAAAAGAGGGATTCACACCAGGATATTGGGATGGTGGAGGCACAGGAGAAAAAAAACATATCCTGAAGATAGTTAGGGGGAAATTTCGTAGAATTTGGTACCTAGTAGTTGAGAGGGGTAGAGGGAAAGGCAGGGTCAAAGCTGAGCCTCAACTTTCTCTTTTGGTGGGCTCCTCAATGGTAAAGTGGGGGACTATGGCCCAGGACAGTGCAGGAGGAGCAGATTCTTGGGGAACAAGATTGTTCCACTTCGAACATATTTAAGGGAGTATGGAACATCCAGTAAAGTCATCCTGTAGATAATAAACAAGTAACAATTCAAGTTTGAAGCTCATGAGAGAAATTTGGTCTGGGCTAACAGATTTGAAAATTATCAGCAAAGAGATGGTACCTGAAGCCATAAATGCTAATGAGTTAATCTGAGGAAAAGAAAGCCTGGGGTGGAGTCCTAGATAACATACCAACATTTAAAGGAAGTAGGAGGAAAAGAAGCCCAAATGGAAATTGAGGAGGGGCCAGTCAGTCAGGAGAGGCAGAAGAGAGCGGTATGATGGCAATGAAGAAAAAAGAGGTATGAGTTCAGATTTGTCTACAGAGGGAAAACAGAACAAAACACACACACACAAACACACAAAATCTCCAGCATATAAAAATGTACCAAGAAACTGGAACACACCCTCACACCATGCACAAAAATAAACTCAAAATGGCTTAAGACTTAAATGTAAGACAAGACACCATCAAACTCCTAGAAGAGTACATAGGCAAACATTCTCTGACATCAACCTTACAAATGTTTTCTCAGGTCAGTCTCCTGAAGTATCAGAAATAAAAACAAAAACAAACCGATGGGACCTAGTCAAACTGACCAACTTTTGCACAACAAAGGAAACCATAAAAAAAAAACAACAACAACTTACAGAATGGGAGAAAATAGTTTCAAATGATGCAACTGACAAGGGCTTAATCTCTAAAAACTGACAAGGGCTTAATCTCTAAAATATACAAACAATTTATACAACTCAACAGCAAAAAAGTCAACAACCCAATTGAAAAATGGACAAAAGACCTGAACAGACATTTCTCCAAAGAAAATACACAGGTGACCAACAAGCACACGAAAAAATGCTCAACATCACTGATTATTGGAGAAATGCAAATCAAAACTACTATGAGGTACCACACCACACCAGTCAGAATGGCCGTCATTAATTAGTCCACAAATAACAAATGCTGGAGAAGGTGTGGAGAAAAGGAAACCCTTCTGCACTGTTGGTGGGAATGCAAATTGGTACAACCACTACGGAAAACAGTATGGAGGTACCTTAGAAAACTATACATAGAACTACCATATGACCCAGCAGTCCCACTCCTGGGCATGTACCTGGACAATACTTTCCTTGAAAAAGACACATGTACCTGCATGTTCACTGCAGCACTATTCACAATAGCCAAGACATGGAAACAACCGAAATGTCCATCGACAGACGACTGGATTAGGAAGATGTGGTATATATACACAATGGAATACTACTCAGCTATAAAAAAGAATGAAATAATGCCATTTGCAGCAACATGGATGGAACTAGAGACCCTCATACTACGTGAAGTAAGTCAGAAAGAGAAAGACAAATACCATATGATTTCACTTATATCTGGAATCTAATATTGGGCACAAATGAACCTTTCCACAGAAAAGAAAATCATGGACATGGAGAACAGACTTGTGGTTGCCAAGAGGGAGAGGGAGGGAATGGGAGGGACTGGGAATTTGGGGTTAACATATGCAAACTATAGCCTTTGGATTGGATAAGCAATGGGCTCCTGCTGTATAGCACTGGGAAGTATGTCTGGTCACATGTAATAGAGCATGATAATGTAAGAAAAAAGACTGTATACATGTATGTGTGACTGGGTCACTTTGCTGTACAGCAGGAAATTGACAGAACACTGTAAATCAGTTATAATGGAAAAAATAAAAAATCATTATAAAAAATGTACCAAGAAATGGGTGTTTAAAGATTACTTTTGATTTTAGCACTGATCCTTTTTGAATTTTTAGTACAAGGTCACTAAACTACAATTAGAAGTAAAGGAGATTTATTGAAAGAGAATATAAAACAACACAAAACAATATAGAACTACAGATATTATAACTATGAGGATCAGAAGAGGAAGAGGAAATGGGATAAACCCTATACTGACACTCACTGTGCAGAGTATTCTAGCGGAGATGCCTTCCAAAGGATGGAAAGATTTTCCTAGGACATGAATATATCACACGTCTTCCCAGAAATCAGTATTAATGGATAATAATTCACACAAAATGCTTTCTTAAGAAGAAAGAGTCAACAATGGTGACTCCACATTAATTAAATTTTGAGTGGATAACAGAAAGTGGATATACTTAGCTTATATTTTTTATTAAAAAGAGCCTTTAGAAGGGCTTCTTACAGAATTTCTCTTAAAGAATTTCATCAAAATTGAAGGTTTGAATTAGGGAGCTGTTGTTCTACCTCTAGAAGGTTTGAAAATCGCACAAAAGAGCCCATATATGTGTGGTTCAACTGGCAACATATTTTCTGATCTCTTAAAGTAAAACCAAATAAAGACTCCCAGACAAGTGAAATTCATGGCCAAGACAGAGATACCTAGGTTTGTTCTCAGTTCCCTCAGCTATTAGCTGTGTGGTGTGTAGCAAATTAGCCTGCCTCTCTATATTATAGATTTTCCTTGTGTAAACCCAAACTTTTAGAATTTATTTCATGAAGCTTTTTCAAGAACTCTTGGATCATAAACATTATACAAACATAAGAAATTTAATTAATAATAACTGAAAATATTTTTGTTATAATGGAGTCCATTACATAGGCAAACATTTATTTTCTCTTTTTCCTACTAGAAACTATAGTAAAAGGATGGTAGATTAATTAGGGAGATCAAATTGAGACTCTAGGTTGCCTTTTGATAATTATTTAAATTCCTCATGAGCTATATAATATAAACACAAACAAAAACTAAATTAAACTCAAAAGCATCCGAACCACTCTAACCACAGTACATAGAGCGTATATCTTGACAGCAGCAGTAAACACCTTACACTTTCAAAAGTCAACATAGAATAATGAATTCTATTCTAAATGTCTTTGGCTTAATGAAGTGAGCAGTCAATGTTTAGATCCTTGTTTTTCTTTTTAAGTTTCTCAAACAGATGATTTCTATTCTGATATACGGTTTTAGGGCCATTTCTTATCAGTGTAAATATTTTCAGTTATCTAAAAAACGTCATTCTAACACTAAGCTGTTTGAGTTCTGCTTCTTAGAGTATGGTGCATTTAAAACCAATATCAGCAATTTAATCTAACTTAATTAGTTTTAAATTCCAGCCACAATTGACTCTTGTAACTTTAACTTGCTATCTTGCCAGTGTATTCTGTAGATTATAAAAAAGAGGAGAAAGAACTCCTCTTCAGAAGCTTTGTTCACCACCAAATGTCTTATTAAATACAGGCTCAACTTCATATAAGCTCACTAGTAATAAATATTTTAAGAGTTTACATTTGTAGAGTGTTTTACTACTTAAAAAGATTTCATGTATATTTGAGCCCCACCACAACTTTATCAGCTAGACATCTTTATGACCATTTAAAAAATGAGCAAATTGAGGTTCAAGGCAGTGAAATAAGCTTTCTAAAATCTCATAGTTGATAACTGCCAAAGCCAGGTTTAATCCAGCAAAAGCTCTTAAACACAGTGTTTCTTTCATCATTACATAAAATATATATTTAGGATAGCATATAATCTTTATTATTAAGGAGAAAATAGGAAATCTTAACCTACTCTTTGAAAATTTAGCATACGGTGATCTGTGGTGCCTTAAATTTTCTAAATGTTAATACAGTAGTTTTGTTCACAAGAAAGATAAAAACGTGCTTTAAAGATTAGTAGGTAATTATTCACACATCATCTCACCTACACTGATACATTTTCAAAGATTTTAGGTAAACTATGCCTACTTAAATTTAAATGATGCTTTATAAAAGGGTTTTCTAAGCATTATTCATTTGTTTAAAGCACAGATCTACAATGACAAACCTATCATCAATTCATTTTGATGAAAGGATAATAATGAAAGCGTTATTTTCCTTCTTTCACTGAAAGTCATTTGACCTATGTTAAATCAACTCTCAGTTTTTCATTCATTATTTCTACATGGAGGATTTTGCCAGATCAAAAAAGTATGAATCTTCATTTGTCAAATTTAAACTATACCTGTCCCAGTTGCTATCAGGGCTCATAGCTCTTATCCTTTAAAAAGAATAAAATATTGTCAAGTCACACAACCTCCTCACAGCTGAGATGACCCCGGAATCAATAATATTTGTAACTTGTAAGTGCACGGTTAAGGAGAACAGAAGGCAAGTGCTGTCCTCGTTAACCACATGGAGCTGTGATACTACAGCAGACTCCCTTGTGTGGTCTGTGATCAATTTTAATCTCCTGACCAAGAATAAAAGGATGCAGACTCCTGATTCTGGATTCATCTTGAAAGGAGATTACAGATGTGAATGTCTGCAGTGGGAATGAAAGATTTAATTCAACTGGCATTCCAAGAAAGAATACATCCAAACTATCATTCCTCGTCATTAACCTCACTGCTTCCAGGGTCCTCCATCAACAGGGCTAAGTACTGGAAAATGTGTACAAAAAGGGTTAAAAGCAAAGCTGTCTTCATGGACATATGAACAACTGACTACAGAAACAGATTTTATAGTGGTTTGTTTTATTGCTGTATGATTTATGGTGGAATCAATTTTTTCTATTTCAAATTTCCTTACAGAGATTACAGTTCTGTGCCAAATTCCTTCATGTGAAAATGTTTATCTTTAAGCAGTTGAAGAATGCCTCGTTTACTAAATCATCATTCAGAAAAATGTGATAAGTTGTTTCCAAATGCACATATTCAGGTATGTTTTGGGTGTTTTAAACTGCAAGATGATATGAGAAAGAAATGATATCACCAGCTTAAGTTATTAGTTTTATATCATCATATCAGTAACATGTCTCTTTCTATATATGTGCATACAACACGTATACGATAATGCATTTACACATACAGAAATATTTGTATTTCTATATAAAGATAAAAAATAAGATTTTATGGTTAAAAGTAAATAAAAAGTGTTCTAGGAGTTTACAGGGACAATCCATGCAAGTCTAACTTGAAAATTCTATAATTAGCGTAAAACAGCATTTTCAATACATGAGATAAGAATTCCCATTCTACACTATCACTACCATCATTTCAGCATTTTGTGTACTCATGCTGCATCCTATACTATGCTAGACACACACAGACACACAAATCAGAACAAGGTGTGAACAGCATGGACGCCAGAGGCAGAGCCCAAGTTCAAATTCCAGCCCTGCTACCTTCCAGCTGTATGATCTTAAGCACTTTAATTTACTGTCTTGGCCACAGGCCCCTCATCTATAAAACCAGTACGAGATCATTAACAGCACTGAACTTAATAGGGCTTTTGTAATGAGTAGATGAGAGCATGCAGGCAAATATGGAAGTGTGTGTGGTATTTTATGAACGTAAAATAGACATTATCTAAAGTAAAATGTATCCTGGTTCATTCACTCATTCATTCATAAACATTCAGTAAGTAATCCCTAAGTTACATGCTCTGTGTTAGGAAACAAAGATGAGCAGAAGACTGAATCTTACATTTGCAAAGTGTTTAGCTTTCGGACATCAGCCTACTTATTTACAAAATTAAGTTATTAATATTTGTCTTTAAAGAATTCTGTAGATATCAAATGAAATTAATTAATTAAGTGCCAATCATAACAGTAGCTATATATAGGGGAAGGTTAATAAATGTTTACTGAATGAAGGAATAAAATTCTGGATGGATGGATGGATGGATAGATGGATGAACTGAATATATGCTATGCTTTAGGCAGAGAGAGATAAGAGTGAGCCAGTCATGCATCAGCTCAGAGAACACATTTATAAGTAAAATTAAGATATTTCTAGGCTAAAAAAATTAAAATATAACAGCTAACAAGATTTTACATGAAGTCCTGGCAAAAAGGACATTTGTCCTGTTTCCTCCCATAAGGAATTCAGCATCCAGTGAAAATGTAAAAGACAGATGTAGATTCCTTTCATTGGAGGTGCCTTTTCTCCTTTTATTAATTGTGTAATAGAATCACAGTTCCAATGGTCCAAATACGGTAGCAGTAATAAACTCATATTGTAAAACCAATAAAGCAGGATAAGGTGTTATGTACCAGAGAAGACTGCAATTTATTTTATCATTTGATTTTAAAATATTTAGTGCAATCCATGACATTTTGTTGGTTTGAAAAATCTGAAGAGACAATAAGAAAAATGAAACAGGAATCTTTTTAACAATTTTTATTTTAAGAACAATGATTCTGCCTCAGCCAACAGAAGTGAATTAGTAATGGAATCTGTTTTTGTATGCCAATTTTAATAATGGAAATTATATTTATTGTCTCAAGAGTAATTTTAATCAGATAGTTAAAACAGATACTGATTTGAAAAGGACAGAAACATTTTAGGCTATCCAGTGTGCCAATTCAGACCAATTCTGTCCTGTGTACACTCAAAGCTGATGAGTTTTAATAAGCTGTTCTATGAAAGTAATACCACCAGTCATTCATTTTCTTTCCCCGCCAGTAACATCATGGTAGGTTAAAAGTATAATGAGAAAGAACCCAGGAATGTGCCAGTATCTTACTGGTAAAGAAACTGGTGGATATCAGACCTAGTAAATGATAAGCAGAAAGATAAATCTGGAGTTCCCTTTGTGGCTCAATGGTTAACGAACCCAAGTATCCACAAGGACACATGTTCGATCCCTGGCCTCGTTCATTGTGGGTTAAGGATCTGGTGTTGCCGCTGAGCTGTGATAATGGTCAAGATAAATCTAGTTGCAGTGTGTCAAGTAAAAGACACCCAGATTCAGGTGGAAGAGCATGATACTCAGAGTCCAGATCTGGCAGAGATTGGCAAAGACCAGAAAAGAGAAAGACAGACTGGTATTTAGAGCAAAATAAAGTAGTGTTTGCTGAACAATGACCGATACAGGAAAGCTTTTATGGAACTAAGAACATTTTTTTTTAGATATCTTAAAAATACTATTTTATGAAAAAATGCTGTAAATTAACTATGATAAACATCAACTTATACACAGAATTTTGAGACCCAAATTGTGTTAAAGGATAGACTTTGCACATGTGTGTATATGAGTGTGTATAACATATATACACATGCTAACCCATCCACAACTACAGGTACACAAGATTCATACATACATACCTAACTGTACATGTATCTGTGTATGTGTGTTTTATAATAAACATAGCGTAGCTTTATCAAGAAGTAAGACAACTGACATCTGGTCCCTTCTAAAAGTTCAAAAATCATTCAGAAGAACCAACAGGCATAGCGTTAGACATGGTGGGTAGAATGGCCTTTCTCCTTTCCTACCTTTATCTTCTGACCTTCATAAAGGATAAAAATCACCAAGAATTCATTGACTGCCATTATCTGAGGTGGTTTAAGATGCCCTGACAAATTAGGGATAAGCCAACCAACATGCTAGGCTAAGTTTTAGCCAAACAAGTCACTCATCACCAAGTTCATAGATGATGTCCCTCCTGATTGGTATGCCCATGCTCTGCTGCTCAGCCAATATTTGAATGTCGCTTGTGGAATCTAGCCAGATTAAAGTGAACATTAGGATGAGAGGCCAGGAAATAGTTTCCCTGCTAACATGGCAACAGGGGGGAGTGGGATGGGGTAAAGCAGGAGCATCAGAGAAGACACAGATACACCTTCCTTTCCTCTTTTCAAAATATGTAACATCTCAGAATGCATCTGTTTTTCACTGACTCCTTAATTCCCCCTCTACCAAACATAAGTAAATATTCCCACAGCTTTATTGTTAATGTGACTTTCAAACATTATTTTAAAACTAGAAAAACATAAACGGCTCATCTATTACTTGGACTATAATGCCAAATACTTAGGGTGTATCCTGTTTACACAGATCTCTCCTTAAAACCTGCATTTATACTAAGTGGTATTAGAAGGAGAAAGGGTTAAAAGAGACTGACTTACTCCTGTATTGCAGTTTTTAAATCCAGCATATTAATGCAATATGATATTGTCTCTGTGGAGTTTCATTTCACATGATAAAAGAAACAAGAAGCATCTGATCAATAAACAGAAAATCAAGTTACATATTCCCAATAGGTTGCTCTAACAAGGATTAATCTCAGAAATGTTGGTGCATGCCTAATGTTGTGGCTTTTAATCCTCTCACACCAGTGGGTCTAAAATACTTGCTATTAGCACTAATGTAAAAAGAATTAATACTTTCCATATGGCTATCCACTTTACTCAAATGAAGGGGTTAATGGTAAAATAAGCCTTTAAGGATGTAAATGATTCCTCCCATGTGGCTGGAAAATAGCTCAAGTGTTTTTCATTTAAAATTATTAACATATAGAAACATTATTATCTCTGCAGTTAATATGCACCTCACTGAAAATCTCATGGTCTGCAAAAAATTAAGGAAGGTAGCATCCTTCATGCAGTTATAAAACATACATCATTTATTAAACAACAAATTATATATTTAATTTTGGCTTTAATATGTCTTTAATTTAAGCTTTAATGATTCTATGGAAACTGCCTTCTAAAGCCCCAGGACAAATTATGTCATGGCAACAGGGTTTGTTCCTTCTACACCCCCTACCTTCAATCCTCCTCCAGTGCTAAACAAGGTTGTAATTTACCTCAAGCTTCCTTTCTATGAGCAAGCACTTCTCTGAAATACCAAGGGAATCAAGGGCAAGACAACTCTACATGAACGTTTTTCTATTAGGAGTCTAATTGTATCTAATTTTGACATTTTCCTATTGATTAATGTAGTACTGAATAATCCAGTGAATGTTATGAATAAGATTTTCATTGCCACCTAAAATGTGAAGTGTTAGAATAAAAAGGTTAAAGCAAGGTAGGCAGACATTTTCTTCTCTTCCTCCCTCTCCCCTACTTTCTTTCTCCCCTTCCTTTAATTCCTTCCTCCCTTCAATAAATACTTATTAAGCAGCCTTGATATGACACACACCGTTCTCTTCTAAATTTTTTTAAATCATATAATAATTTAATGTAAAGTGTATTTGCACAATCAAAACATAATTTCAGTTGTCAATAGTTGATACAGCTTAAGTCTGAAAACCCTCTTTCAAAGGAAAAATATTTTATGTCTTGATAATACAAGGGGACAAACTCTGTTTGATGTGCTCATAAAAATCAATCATACCTCTGAAAATAATTAGGAAAGAGTAGGCATGTCATTAAACTCTTTAATAAATTATTTATCATTATTCATCCTCTAACACAATGCTCACTGCCTGTTTTACATAAACTGCTAAGTAGTTTCCATCACAAAATGTTAGCATTTAAATGTTACAGATACACATTTCGATTATATATAATTTTTCATTGAATGACCTAAGGCAAATATGATCAATGTTTTTCTCTGCGCAGCAGGTCAAAGTGAGGGGTGAGTTGGCTGGAGGACAGAGAGCCACGAACCTGGTGGAAGTAGGGAGGAGGAGAGGACAGGGTTTAGGGGATGCTGACAGGTGACAGGTGTGAGACTTCTAAAACAACTGTTACCGATCCTGATTTGTCAATATGTGTCTAAATTTGTTATTTAATATACATTTACTAATTAAAATTACAATTTGAAAGAGGTACGGTATGAATATAAACATATGCAATGAGTGAATCCTAATTCATACATTTTTACACCAAATGACATATATAAACATGTAAAATAAATAATGATATCATTACATGTCAAAAAAGGTTTAAAAAAACAGTAATGAATAAAGGCACAAATATAGAAAAGAAAAAGAAATCCAACCCCTTAAACAAAGGACAACTGCACAGGAGCCAGGGACCAGACATGTGGAAGTTAGACTACAGTTGACCCTTGAATAATAGGGGTTTGAACTGAACAGGTCCACTTACACTCAAAATTTTTTCAGTGTTAAATATCATGGCACTGCATGATTCGACCTTTGGTTGAATTCAGGGATGTGGGACTGCAGATACAGAAGTGCTGTGGATACAGAAGCACTGCAGATACCTAGAGCCGACTCTAAAACTATATATGGATTTTGGATTATATGGAGGATTGGCCCCCAAACTCCCAAACTGTTTAAGGGTCAAATGTACTTTCTTTTGTGTATACATCCAAAAATATAATTTCTTTTGAATTTTTTGCTGATAGATCTTTTTCTCTGTTTGGCTCATGAAGAGGCAGAGAAGCTGGGTTTTACTGGATATCCCTGGATTTTACTTGATATCTTATGCAGTTGATATTCAAATAACTGATCTATGGAAATGTTATACAGCACCTACAAAGTTACACTCATGATACTGAATATAGTGATTCAAAATTAATGGCTGCACCCACGGCATATGGAAGTTCCTGGGCCAGGGACTGAACTCCTGCCAGATCACTCCTGCAGTGTTCTGAGCCACTGCAGTGACCATGCTGGATCCCTACCCCGCTGTTCAAGGGAATTCCACAAATTTAATAAATGATTTTTTATGGCCACACCCACAACATATGGAAGTTCCCAGGCTAGGGATTGAATCTGATCTGCAGCTGTGGCAACACTGGATCCTTTAACTCACTGCACTAGCCAGGGATCAAACCTGTGCCTTTGCAATGACCCAAGCTGCTGCAGTCAGATTCTTAACCCACTGCACCACAGCAGGAACTCCCCTAGTAAGTGTTGTAAATGAACTAAATGGTTTAACTGACTTAGTTTTTTTTTTAAGTTTTATAACAAGGTTATCAAATTGGGCTGCCACAAAAAATAGATTTCATATTTAAAGAATAATAACTACAGGAGCTTTCATTTACAAAGGAAAAAATTACAAAGGTGCAGGTAAAGTGTTAAGGAATTACAAGGGATAGAGACTTGGGGCTAGAAGAATTAATCTATCAATGATTCTGCCAGATAATCTAACACTTTTGCTCTGTTTTCAGTAGATCAGGAGTCAGCTATTCAATATTATAGCATATGCCATTTACAACACAATGAGGTGATTTCCCTTGTATGTCTGATAGAATAAAATCACAGAAACTTTTTATAAAACCAGCAAAAACCGAGATAAAACATACTTCAAGGATGCCTTGAGCCTAAGAAAGGGCTTGGCTTATACAGAACTACATAGTCAACAAGTGACCAAGCTGGGGCCTGGACCCAGTTTACTTAATCCTCAGGCCACCTACTTTTTTTTTTTAAGTTATGAAAATAATTCATTGAAGTGAATTTCACATAACATAAAATTAACTATTTTAAAGTCAGCAATTCAGTGGCATTTAGTATATTCACAATGTCGTGCAACTATCACCTTTATCTAATCCCAAAGCATTCATCACTCCAAAGTAAACCCTTTATCCATGAGGAACTTTCCCCCCAACCTCTCCTTCCCCAGCCCCCAGCAAACACCAGTCTGTGTTCTGTCTCTCTGTTTATCTCTTCTGGATATTTCATACAAATGGAACCGTATGACATGTGACCTCAGGGGTCTCGTTTCTTTCACTAAGCACAATGTTTTCGAGGTTCATTCATTAATGGCATTTGGGCTGTTTCTACCTTATAATAATTGTGAAGAGTGCTATCTAAAATACATATGTACATGCACTTGTTTGAGTACTTTTTTCAATTATTTTGGGTATATAACTAAAAACAGAATCATGAGGTCGTATGATTGCTCTATGTTTAATTTTTGAAAAACTGTCAAACTCTTTGCTACAGTAACTGAACCCACTTAATTTTCATTTACAATAAAAGCATTATGGAGTTCCCTCGTGGCTCAGTGGTTACCAAACTAGACTAGTATCCAGGAGGACACAGGTTCGATCCCTGACCTCGCTCAATGGGTTAAGGATCCAGGTTTGCTGTGAGCTGTGTTGCAAGGCGCAGATGCAGCTGGGATCCCACGTTGCTGTGGCTGTGGCATAGGCCGGCGGCTACAGCTCTGATTAGACCCCTAGCCTGGCACCCTCCATATGCCTCCAGAGCAGCCCTAAGAAGACAAAAGACCAAAAAATTAAAATGAAAAATAAAATAAAATCATCATGACTACTCACCAAAATAAATCAAATGTACATCTTCTCCACTTACCAAAACATGCACTTTTTCAATGAATTTTTTTAAATCAGGTTTAAGTGTGAATATACAGGATTACTTAATGTTATAGGTTGCAGAGACCTTGGATATCATATATCACTGTCTCATTTTAGAAGTGAGAAAATTAAGCCTACAAACTTAAAATCTTTCAGTACCAAAGCTAAGGGCAAAACTAAGACTTACAGATCTAATCCAAACAGTCATGCTTTTCCACCATCAGAGCTGCCTCTTCTTTCTCCCTTATTTATTTTGTAACAGCAGGTTTTTTTAAAAAAGACTTTTTCTACTTTTTTCCTCCCAACTTTACTGAAGCATAATTGACAAAAACGGTATATATTTTACGTTTACAGTGTGATGATTTAATATACATATGAAATGAAATTATCATAATCAAATTAACACATCTCATAGGGTGTGTGTGTAGGGGGGTGAAAATACCTAAGATCTACTCTCTTAGCAAATTTCAAGTACACAATGCAGTATTACTAACTAAAGTCACCACGCTCTACATTAGAATCCCAGAACTTATTCAGCGTACCCTGAAAGCATTAGCCTTAGGCCAATACCTCCCCTTGTTCTCTACCCCTCAGTCCCTGATAATCACTGTTCTACTCTCTGGCTCTATGAATTTGACTATTTTAAGTTCCATATTTAAGTGAGATCATCCAGCATTTTGTCTTTCTGCGATTGACTTATTTCACTTAGTATAGCATCCTGGCAGAATTTCTTTCTTTTCTTACTGCTGAATACTCTCCCATTGTGTGTGTGTGTGTCTGGGTGTGCGCGCGCGCATGCGTGTGCGTGTACATACATACCCATCATGTGTATATGTGTAAACAAAAAACAAAACAGAACTACCATTTGATCCAGCAATCCCATTTCTGGGTATATAGCCAAAGAATGAAGGCAGTTTCATAAAGATGTATCTGCACTTCAATACTCTTTGCAGCATTATGAGCGATAGGTAAGATGTAGAAACAACCTAAGTGTCTATCAGTGGATGAATGGATAAAGATTTCAGGCTTCTAAAAATCTAGAGCTATTTCTAATTTTTTATATATGCCTAAAAGAACGTACTTAATGCTACTAAACTCTGAATTTGAATGTTGTTGACAACTATGATTCAAGTTAATGCACATTTAAAGACCTACATAACAATGCTTTCATGAAAAAAAAAATCATTAAGGTATGATTCTTATTTTAAAAATCCATATATCCATATATTCAACTACTTACCAAACATTTTTCACTGGTTTGCATAATAACACATCAAACTCAAAAACTCAAAATTTGATTTCTGTCATTTTGCTCTCTAAATGAACACTTGATCCTATCTTTCTTTTTTATGAATAAGATTATCGTTCACTCAAAATATATTTACTGAGTCCTTCTATACTATCAGCCAGACAATATGTTGAGAATCTATGCTAACCAATACTGAATCAATAGCTGTCTTCATGAAAAAAAATAAAATAAATATCTAATGCAAATTACGTACCAACTATCAAGCTTATTAGATATGTAGAAAAGTAGGAACCATCCACCTAAATATCTCCCTTTTCACAAAACCTAATTTTTAATTAACTCACAAAATCCTATTTTTTAACTTAATAATTTCTCAAATTACCTTTTTTTTTTTTGTCTTTTCTAGGGCCGCACCGGCGGCATATGGAGGTTCTCAGGCTAGGGGTCTAACAGTAACTGTAGCCCCCGGCCTACACCACAGCCACAGCAGCGCAGGATCCGAGCCGTGTCTGCAGCCTACACCACAACTCACGGCAACGCTGGATCCTTAACCCACTGAGCAAGGCCAGGGATCGAACCTGCAACCTCATGGTTTCTAGTCAGATTCGTTAACCACTGAGCCACGACGGAAACACCTCAAATTATGCTTCTTAATCTCGCTAACGTAGTTCAGACCCTAACCATTTCCTGGCTGACAACAATAATCTCCCAAACTGATCTTCCTGCTTCTAGCTTACATTTCTTGAAATCATTCCCCATCATCCTGGCAGAAAATTTTTCTGAAATGGAAAAGCAGCCATATCACTGATCAGGGACTCTCCAGTATTCAACTCCTCAGCATGCAGTATAAGGCCGTTATTTGAGTTATTTGAACTCTAGTCTCATTCCTGTAGCAATTACACTTCTGATAGCACAATGTGATTTTCAGTGTGTAATTACCTGACACAGTATTCCTTTTCATTACTCCGCATAGAACTGATTCCCTCTGACTGGAATGCCCTGCCCTTCCTCTTTGCCTAGCTATTTATTACCTTGTCTTTAAGAAGCAAATGAGGAGTTCCCATTGTGGCTCAGTGGAACCGAATCTGACTAAGTACCATGAGGTTGCAGGTCTCGCTCAGTGGATTAAGGATCCAGTGTTGCTGTGAGCTGTGGTGAAGGTTGCAGATGTGGCTCAGATCCTGCGTTGCTGTGGCTGTGGCGTAGGCCAGCAGCTATAGCTCCGATTAGACCCGATTAGACACCTAGCCCGGGAACCTCCATATGCCCCAGGTGCGGCCCTAAAATGACAAAAGGCAAAAAAAAAAAAAAAAGGCAAATGATAAATCAACTCCTCTGAGAAGTTCTACAGACCAATGTCATACCTTATCCCAAACTAGGATATCAGATTCCTACACTGTATCTCCCCCTTCATTATTATAACCAGTGTTTGAGTCTATTTTATTAATCTTTACACTACACTCTAATTAATTTAAAAAAAGTTTTGTTCTATGAATGCTTTAAGGATAAGTCCTTGCTTTGTTATTCTCTGTACACTTTCTGCCTAGTACACAGCAGTTATTCAGTAAATACTAGTCCAGTGAAGTAATGGTAAATTGTTATTTGCCCCTCACTTTCCATTTACTTTCACACTTCTTTCAGCATCGTAAAAGAAAGGTTCCTTATGTGAATGATTCATCCTTTTTCTCTTTTAATATTCAGGTACGCAAATGTCATTTCAGGATAATGAGATTAGAAATTATTCTAAGAATAGAATTCTTCTTCAAAATATTATCTTTTTGAGACAAGATAGGATTACTATTCAGAGACCAGAGGGACAATACAGAGACTCTAAATAGTCACCTATTGTGCACTTAATTATTCATACAAATTACTTGGATGTTGTGCTAAAACCAAGATTTCCAAGCATGGCAGTATTACAAATCTAACAATAAGAAATATTGGTAACTGCCACTACTCACATATCAGTTCAAATTATCAAAAGGCTTATATTAACTATGATGACACAATAAGTAGAAAATTGGTTCATACAAAAAAATATAGACACACAACACACAGACAGATAGCTAGACATACAGACAGACATAGATAGAATCTCCCTGGTGAATGATTTATATAATACAAAACATAATAATTATAATTTTTCATTTAAACTTTTAATACTATTGATAAAAAGAAAGGGTGAAGAATGAATATTTCACTGCCGTATTAAAATTCCTAAGTTTATCAGAGCACAAATTTGTTTTAAAATTAAGTCTATGAAAATATTATTTCTTTCCTTTTTTCTCTTTTTCCCTCTCTCTCCCTCTCTTCATATTTTCTCCCTTTCTTCTTCCCTCATTCTATTCCTTCATTCCCTTATTTCAGAACTCATAAGTGAGGTAAAAAATCAATTACATATTAAGATGAGGCTTAACCATGTATGAAAAAAAAACAGTGTAAGTATTTACAACCCCTACTACACTTTCTTCATCAAAACCACACAAGACCATGACTCAAAAGAAGTTTTGAAAATGACTAAACAAGAAAACTAAACCAATCCACACTAAAATAAAGTTAGTTGACAATGGGCTATTGATTTCAGTCATAACATAAGCTTTTTACCATGCTTATAGATCACTAAGATATGGTGACTAGAACAGACTGGTCAATCTGTCCTATTCATATCTGCAAGTTAGCAGTAGGGATACAATTTATTTTATTTATTTATTTTTTGAAACATCATAGTTTTTTTTTTTGCATTTTTTTTCTTAATGAATTTTATTTCAATTATAGGTGTACAAAAATCATCACAAGTCAACTTGGTAGCATTTGCATCCCAAACCCTCACTGCATCCCCCCACCCCCCAGATTGTCTTATTTGAAAAACCAAAGGTTTTCCAAAGTTTGTGAGTCATTGTCTGTTCTGTAAAGAAGTTCACTGTGTCTTTTTAGTTTCCACATGTAAGCGGTAGCATTGGGTGTTGCTGTCTAATTGTCTGACTGATTTCACATCGCATGATAATTTCTAGGTCCATCCATGTTTCTATAAATGTTGTTATTTCGTTCCTTTTAATGGCTGAGTAATGTTCCACTGTGTATATGTACCATATCTTAAGTTTAAATAAAATTATGTTTAGACTGGAGTTCCTAGACTCAGCTTTGCCGGATCTTTCACTTCTGGTAGTTTACATGTTGAGGTAAAAATATTATTATTGAAGATAAGGCCTGATAATTACACTTGTCTTATGACCTAGGGAAGGCTACAAGAGTATTTGCAGGGAGATCCTGAGCGGGGCATGTGTCTGCTGCTGGGCACTTAGGTGGAAGGGTGTACCTGAGAAATGAGGTTTGTTACATCTTTGCTTCTCTAAGCAAGGTCTGTAAATCTGCAGCATCTGCATCATCTAAAAGCTAGCGAGAAATGTAGGAATTCTGACTTCTACTCTAGATCCGCTGAGTCAACTGGAAAAAGATCCCCAGGAATTCATATTAAAGTTAGAGCACAACTATTAAACTATTAGTTCTTACTCCCAAGTACGAAGAACTTCTCATGAAAAAAGGAAAAAGTCTCAGCCTTTCTTCTTCAGAAAAACTCTAGGTTTGTCCCTTGCTTCCAGGAAAAGTCTCAACCTGGCTTCTTTTGAAAAACTCTCAGTTTGTCCCTTGCTTCCGTACCATGGCCAGACCTGTTGTAGGTCTGATAACTGCATAAGAAACAGCATAGGCAAGTAAAGACAGAAAGAGTTTGTGGGATGCCAGAGTAGACCCTTTTGAATGTTGTCACTTTACTAAATGGTGTAAAAGTTATTACCGTGCTCTGCTTTTGTCCCATTTCACTGATGAGGAAAAACACTGCTTAGTGTCATTCTAGATCAGTGTTTCTCAAACTGTAGTGAGGGACCAGTCCTCTTTAATTTCAAACCGTTTCAAAAAATTATTTTGGTAAGACAATATAAAAATAAATTACTAGAAACATTAATTGAAAAGAATAGCCTACAAATATATGCCACGTTATTTCATTATTTGATCCCTCAGACATGAAATTACTCTGTCAGTGTGTGGGCTTATTATTGACCAGTAACAACTACTTCAGAGACTGGCACCTGCCTATGGTTACACTATCAGTGGCACTGCTAGAGACTATACAGAATTTAAACCATGGCACTCATACACTTCAGAAAAAAAAAAAAAAAGATTTGAGTCCAGATAGTCAGGATTCAGAACCACTACTTTCAACCCTGGCACCATCCCTGAACTGTGAAAGGCACAGCTCAGCCCAGAGCACAGGGTTCCTTGCTTATAGACCAGTACTTAGCTTTTGTCAATGAACCAGATCAAATCATAAGAGAGTGAAACACAGAAAAAAATAATAATGTACCAGGAACATTAGAGGGTAGTTTTGTGTCTCAGTTCTGCAACTAATAAGTTGTCTAAATGAAGATGCTTTTATTTATCTTCATTATTTTTAATTTGTTTATATTTGGTGTGTGATATACTCCAAACTGTAACTTGGGATTATCTAAAATGTCACTGCATTATTACAAGGATTATATACTTGGATGAAGTTTTATTATTTTATTTTACAAAGATTGTTAATTTAAAAAATCTATTGTTCTATGGAAATGTAATCAATTGTTTTGTTTTCATTTAGGTAGTCAAAACATATTTCACTTCTTTCAGAATAACTAGAGATGCTTATTAAAATTACACCTAGACAATTTACACCAAATTGTATTTGAATGTCTTATTTATATCAAGGTGATGACTATTGATATATGATCAAAATGGACATGCTGGTTGGCAGGATAAAATATAATGTTCTGCTTCATTCAGCTGTCTTTAGCATTTAGTAATTCATAAAGATAACAAGTTAAATATTTTCCATAGAATTGGAATTAAACATATTTTTGTACTTATTTTGAATGTCACCTGAGAATTCTTACAGAATAATTTACATTTCTTTCAAACGTATTTCATATATGCAATCCATACCCATCTTTTGACCAATGCAAGATAAGCTAAGTAATGATATTGATAAGGATATGGTTCTATTTTTTACAGAATCAACAATCCAGCAGCTGTTTCTTATTCCTTTAAAAATGTTTGGGTTCCTTCTTTAGACTTGGTCTCTTGTATTTTTACGATATACACAAACATTTAATTTCACTCAGTTTCTAGGAAATCTGGAAGTAACTTTTTCAAATGGATACCTTTAATACTGCAATATTATTTTATGGCTTTAGAGCATTTTTAAGTATCACCAACGGCGTTGTGCCTATACTATTTGATGGCTTTTTTTATGTTAAAAATACATTTGGGGAAGTTAGATCAAATTTGAACATCTGTAATTTCCACGACTGATTCTAAATACAAAGGAGCTGAACACTATGAGAACTGATTTAGTCAATATTTTTTTATTTAACTTTACACTTAGGCAATATTCCCTAGTATAAGCGAAAAAATACATACAGGACCCCTGGATCACACTCAGATTCCAGGGAGATTTGTCTGTATCACTATTTTAAGGGACACATAGGATGTTAATCCTAAAGTTCTGCTACATATTGGTGTTTCCACATCGATTTGAATATATTGAGATTTCTTACCAGCAATATCTCGCAGCTTATTGAGAACCATCTCCAATATCACCTTCTTAAAATTAAGCAAACTTAATTGGCCAAAACTTATTTCACTGAAATTTCAAATAGCTTACAATTTCACATATTAGACCATAAATCCAAATCTATTTTTATACTGTTAATTATTATATATAAGTACATGTTCTTTCATACTTCAGTGTACCAAAATGTGGAAGTCCAATCTTTTTAGCCTTCCTTCATATTCATGATTTCATCTAACTATTTTAATTAGTTTTTTGGTTCCATTTTGATTATCATTTTTAATAAAAAAATTAGCCTCTCACTTGCAAATGTACTATAGCTTTATAAAAAATTAAATAATTAGATGTTTTAATTCCATTAAAAGATTTATCATATTTATTTCAAACTCAACCATGTAATAATTGGCATATTTGTACATCCACACTATAAGTTTACCTAAATTCATAACAATGACCATGGCAGAATTGCAAGAAGCAGCAATATCTTTTGCATATCGAAGAAATTTGAAATTGAGTATAATAAAATTAGTAACTATTTTGGAAATCCATTAATAGCCTAAGAACCTATAAACTTATCACCCTTCTAGGTACTCTGGTCAAGACAAAATAAGACATGAACCTGGTACTTATATATACTATTTTATGTATACTGTGTTAGAATAGGTGTATGAGTTCATTTGAATCATGGACACTGGAATCAAACAATTAATAAATGGCACATGCTGGGAGTCAGCTTTCTTACCGTTGGAGCAAGAGGATACACACAAATAAGTAGAAGATGCTAAAATGAACAAGTGGTAATGAATCAGAAGTGGAGATAACAGCATTTATTCATGTTCATCTCAGTATAAATACAGATGACTATGCATTTATAGACATACATATGTACATAGGTGAGTATACACATTACATATTCTCATCTGTCAGTTAAGAAGTCCTAGAAGCAATAACACTGCAGTAGCGATGAGCATACTTAGCTCCCACACTTGGTTTTCAGTATCATTACTCAATAAAAGAAATCAGGGCTCCTTGGAGAAATGGCTGATTCTAGGACTACAGCAAGAAATACAAGATATGCCAGCAGTCTCTTGAAGTAACAGAAATTAAGTACTAAAACACACACTTCACACACACTCACACACACACACACACACACACACAAACACACACACACGAGGATGGGGATACATCAAAGGAACACTAGAGCAAATTTAAAGAACTAGTGGTCAAAGCTGGAATAATTTGAGTAACAAAATAAATAATGTAATATTAGATTATACCTCAAAACACAAAATAAGTATTCATGGGTATCCATGAGTCCATACTTATCTGAATGAATAATTGGGCAGAATACATAATCTCCATGCAGAATAATTTCAAATGATTTATGTAAATACTCTACCCTCAAAGCACAACTCCCCAGATACGGCTGCTCACAGTGACCTTCCAAGAATATGGAAGGGGGAAAAGAGTAACATAAGAGTGGGAAAACATGGAATGCTCTACTTTAGCCAGGTAAATTAGCACAAATTATTGCAGGTGGGCTATTACAGAAGGTGAAAAGGGTGACCAACCTAGAGTAGAAATGAATCACTGCAGAATAACTGTAAATAAATTTAGAAGCATAGAGTGCTCAGTTGTTACCAAGACTTCATAAAGTCAATCACAGGCAACAGAAGCATTTTGATGGGGGGTTTTGATCAGGTGAATAATATATGAAAGAACTTTTTAAAAAGACAGTTTCAGCTGGAAGGATGAAGTGAAAGAAGGAATTCTGATATAGAGAGGGTGTTATAAGAGAAAATTCTATTATTTATAAGCATCTGGATTAGAGTACTAGCGGACACAATAGAAGATATAAGGATATAGAATGATGACAGGGTGATTGTAGATGATACACAGAACAGTAATTGTTATGTGCTGAGCTGTGTTCCTCAAATTTCATACTTTGAAGTCCTAACCTCTAAATACCTCAAAATGTGACTGTGTTTGGCAATAGGGTCATTAAAGAGGTAACTAAGCATTAAGTTAAAGTCATCTGGGTGCGTACTAGTCGTTTAGGACTAGTGTTCTGATAAGAAGAGGAACTAAAGACAAAAACATAAAGGACCATGTGAAGACAGACACTGGGAGAAGACAGCCATCTACAAGCTCTGGAGAGAGGTCTCAGAAAAAACAACCCTGCTGACACCTGGATCTCACACTTCTAGCCACCAAAATTGTGAGAAAACAAACTTCTGTGGTGTAGGTTATCCAGTCTGTGGTACTTTGTTATGGCAATGCTGGCAAATTAATATAATAATTAAAAAAATTCTCAATTCTGAACCTAGTTCTATAAGGATGACATCAATGGGAAAATGGAGGAGGGAGATCATATGGGCTGCAGCAGATAATAAATTAGCACAACTAAACTCTTCTTTCGGTCATTTGAAAAATCAGTGGTAAGAAACCTTGTCCCTGTGTCTTGTGTACCCATGAAGCTAGGGGCAAAGTCAGGTCTGAGACCACTTCTTTCTTACTGAACACTCTCTCTGTGATTCTGAAACATATAGATATATAAATATTTGTTGAATGAATGAATTTATATTTCCCACAGTGGCAGGCCCAGAATTTCTCGTATTTGTCAGTGCTTCATTAATGTTTGTTGAAACAAATCGATAGGAAAAAATATTTTAGGATCTAGTCAAAGTTGTAATTATTTTTAAATGTCAATGATACCAACATAACTTAAAAGAGAAAACAATTATTAAAGTAATGGGAAAATTCATGCAAATATCCAGCTACTTCAGGTACTTTAGTTTAAGATGATTTTAATCTCAATTAAATTTGGAAGTGAATACTTCCAATGCCTACAACTGATAGGGAAAGAAACAAAAAACAAGCAATGACTTTCTAGCTCCTCCAAAATCCTCTTCCTAACTGAAAATGAGTTTACATAGTCTCTCACATTTCAACTTCAGCCTACAGATTCTAGGTATGACATATATGTATCCAAAATAAACAACAGTCTTCTAAAACAATGTTAAATTGATATCAGTTATTAGTCTTTGCCTGACTTGTACAGGTGAGAAGGATCAAGTTTTATCACATCTCACTTCTGTATTAGCTTGACAGTTGTCAAAACTAAAACACATAGGGAAGAATTGGAGGGGAACTATAATTCTTGGAATACATATTATGTGCCAGGTGTTTTCCAGGTGACATATATTTAATTCTCATGGCATCTCGGTGAAATATATTATTTTTTACTTTATCTAAGGGGAAACTGGGGTTTAAATAGATTGAGGTAACTTCCCAAGATAAAGCATTCACAAAGCTGCAGATGTACAATTTGGACCCAAAGTCTACATACTTTAATTTCCAACACACTGCCTTTTAGGATGAGTGAACTTTATATGTAAACATTAACAACAATAATTTAATAACTATAATCATTTCAATTATCTCTTCCAAGGAAGTAAACTGCTGTTACCTGTCTAATCACCCCTTGTTGTCTTATAAACTGAGAGTGTGAGGAGCCAGACTGTGGATAAAACAGTACTTTGTTTTAGGTATTCTCTCCAGATCACTCTCCTCCTCTTTGATTTCTCAGGTTCCTAGGTGCCAAAGAATGTATGTTCCCTCACCGTACCAATTATGACACTGCACTCGGGTGCCTCTTTCTTACCCCCTGCTTTTGTATGTCACAGAGTCAGCGACCTTGGAAGTTCCCCCATCTTAATCTTGTCTGTAAGGGAAAACCCTGCTTGAATGACACTTTATTTTCTCCTCTCCAAGTTTTGCATATTGGAGCATTTCTCCATCCTGGATGACCTAGGGGGACTGATCACAATCAACTAATTATCATCCGACACTACATTGCTAATAGCACTTAATTACAACTAAGTATATGTATATAAAATATATAATATATACAAATAAAATGCATTATTATAATTGTAATACTGTTAGGTTCAAAAAGACAAAATAATAAAGAGCCTTTTGAGCCACGTTAAAGACTTTCGGTACTGTTCTGAGAAAGACCAGTTTGCAAGCTGAGTGGAAACTATCTAGACACACACACACACACACACAAATTCCTAGACTATGGAATGAAAAGAAAGGGAGATTCCATAGACAACTAAAAGTTGAGTCTTCGGAATATGAAAAATGCCTCGATATGGGAGGAAAAGAAAAGGAATTTTTTTGAAACTCTGGACATTTTCATTGACCAAATCTTCAGGAGCATTGTTTCCTGGATTTGCACATCTTAACACCCTCATCCTCTAATTTATACTCCAAGAACCTGTTTCTACATCCCGCTTTAGCTCACTCTCAACAGGTACTCAATACTCCTTCTGTGTATTGATACATATTCCATCCCTAGATATCACACAGTATATGCACATTCACTCCCTTGGTGTGTATGCTAAAGAAAAAAAAAAATCTCACACATTAATGGTTAAATTTTCATTTGAAAATCAGTTAGTAATACAAAATACCCTTGTCATGGTATATGTTTTGCCTGTTGTTTTAGGTCCTGAGATCAAGCACATAGCAATAATTGCATCAAATAACAGTTAATTATAGGAAATCTAGTACCACTTAGAAATCTTGCCAATAATAACAATGATGATAATAATAATCTCTTTATAATTTTTAGGAGATGAGAATGGCCATGATTTCTGAAGTGATCGTCAAATCCTACTTAGCCTTACAAAATGATTTATATATGCAAAGAAAATGGTTAGAGGAAGAAAAATTCAGGACTATCGTTTTGTCATATGCAAATAGAACTAGTAAATACTAATGCATGGCTGTGCTACTTTATGGCCCACGTACTATATCCAAGAGAGCACAGAGGTTATATGCTCAGACTTTGAAACTAGACACCTACGTTCAAACCCCAGCCTCTACATACTAATGAAAGGACCTGAATGAATTTTCAACTGGGAATCACAATGATGGGGTTATAAGCATAAGGCATTTGACTTAATATATGTAACAACTAGAAAACAGTGCTATATGTAATACTAAACAGTTATATATGTAACACTGTATAAAACTCTCACACACATTAGATGTTATTACTGCTCCTTTTAAATCGAGTTATTTTTTAAAGCAAATCACGTATAGAAAACAGTGACTTTTTGATTTTCTGTTTTCCTCCCACCTAGTAACTACCCTAGATGTAAGTGCTATCAACCCCCACTCTAAGTCACATGCTAGATCTGACATCTTTTTACCACTTAGGTTGCTACCACTTGGTTTTGGATTCTGCCAGAATGGGAGACTGAGACAAGAAATCAATTGCAAGTACTTTGGGAGATGATTCCAGGAAACATGAGCTCGAGGATGAGGATATGAGACACAGAAGGGAAAAATGCAAACAAAGGGTGTTTTCAAAAAAGTTAACCCATGAGTAATGAGCTCAGAGTAGTGAGGGATTCTGGGAGTCAATGTAGGACACTTGCCTCAGAGCCAACCCACCCCAAGGGCTGGGTGACTGGGACACTTAGGGGGCATCAGTCATAGTTTGAAGGCTGCTGGCAAAGGCGTCCTGCCTATCCACTGTCCTCTCATACTGAACCCCTACTTTAGACTGATACAGCCATAGTTTATCAAACGCAGTAAAGCCAGCATGACTGACGCCCACACATAACTGGATTACTAAAATGACTCTCCTCAGAGACACCATTTCTCAGAATCCTGTTTAAAGTTTTGCCCCCTTCCTGTCAAAAGACAAAAATATATTTCAAGTGTTAGCAATCTTTTTTCCAAGATCTATATATTCAGTATATCCTATAAATAGTTTCAGAAATTAGGATCTAGACAACACTATGATTTATACAAATCTTTTAAATTTTATCATTCACCTGTAAAACGTGAATAATAAAATCTATATCCATGGGTGTGAGAATTGATTAAAATAATATAAATGTGCTATAAAATACTATATAAATGCACTATTAATGTAACATTCTTATACTTAACATTTTTTCAGTATTTTGTACTAAAGTTTTCCGTATGGTTTGTTTTATTTCATTTCCATTTTCCTTCTTTAACCACATACTTTTGTCTGTTTTTTGCTTGGTTGTTTGCTTCCTAAGTCCCTTCAAATACTTTATATGCCTCACCATCTCTTATGTGTCTAATCTGGAGCTGCTCTATTCCTCCATGACTTCTCAGTCAGTCTATTTCTAGCTCCCTTTACATCCTCCTCCTGGGGGCTCGTTCCTTCCTCTGAGCATTCTGCCAGTACTGTCTCTCCTGCCGCTTGAAGCTAACAAGACCCCGAACTGCTGCTTCTCTAGGACCTCGGAGCTTAGTGTTTTGTCAGCTTCAAGCTGTTTTGGAGAAAGTGTTGGCTTATTTCTCAGCTGTAGCATTGACTTAGCAAGTCTTTCTTCTAAACCTGTAAATAATTCATTTCAGGTCAAGTTTTTGCTACTAGAAACTTTTCCCGGTAAATAACAAGTTTCTTTATCTCCAGTAAGAAAGTACGGTTTGGTGGTAATAGTGGTAAGCAACTTATTAATAAAACATAAGTTCTATAATAGGAAGGCATAAGCTTTCCACTTGGTACAACTATTTCCTACTATTTTTTGATGGGGAGTAAAGTAAAGAATTACAGTGGTAATACAGCTTCCTGCCCTTCAGAAAGCCTGTTGATAAGCAGTATTGTCAAAAGCTTCAAGAGATAAACCGAACCTCACTGGGACACTGATACTCCTGTTGTCCCGATATGTTTCATTCTAGGGTCTATAATAACTTAAATAATTGAAGAAATGGAGGTAGTTGAAACAACAAGAAAACAGTAGGTACGTAACAGGTCTGTGAGAGCAGCTTACCGATTTTCATTGTGCTGATATCACACCAAATGTGGGTTATGGGATCAGAGAATGATTCCCCAGTCACTTCAAACTGTCATGATCTGAGATGCCCCAGCGATGGGATTCGGATCAAAAGTTCTGGGCATTCTGTTAGTCATTCTAAGCCTAAAGGACTCTAAGTCAAAAAAAAAGGCACACTTGCTCTTTTGAGTGGCAAAACTGAAAGCCCAGCCAGCCACTATCAAGCCAGCTGAGAGCACAGTTCATTTTCTCTTGTCAATCTAGCAAACCCTATTTGTTGCTGGCATTTCAACGAGTAAGATTTATTAAGGGTGAAATGTCGATCTCGAGCCTTGCTCCACCTTGTCCCAGGTCAGTAGGTAACAAAAGTGGTCATTCTAGCAAGGGACATTTTGCAATCATAAGTGCTTATGTGAAACCAATATGAAAAATGATTTATGTTGAAAAAGATGAAGAGATCAAATGCATAAAGCAATTTCAAATGCATAAAGCAATAAAGAGATAGACCCAAAAAAGTGTGTTTAAGGAAGAATCTATTCAGAACTAAGTCAAAGGAATTTCATGTATAAAAATAGACATGAATTAACGAGTTTCTAAGTTTTATTCAGGGAGAAGGATACACACCCAAACACTACTAAAATATAAAAAGAATTGAAAATGGAATTTTCTTGAAATACAATTTGCAATTTTGGCCAAAAGTCTGCTCTTTAAAGTTATGGCGATAGGGAAAAATTTGTACACAGATCTTTTTAATACAGCAGGCAGACAAAAGAGTCCGAGGAACTATAGTATTAAAAAGATACAAATAAGAATATCAGATCACTTTATGGATAACACAGTTATAGTTTTTAAAAAATGATTTTTAAAGGCACCTTTGAAATTGACATTTGAATTATACATAATTTAGCTACAGGGTTGAACTTCTAAAATCCCATGCCACTTCTCAGTTCTAACCTAAAAGTAATGCCCAGAGTGTATAAGTACAACCCATGTAGCTTCTTCCACAGCAAAAATAACTAACATAACAGGGAGTGAAATGAAAAGAGCTGGCAATGTATCTCCTCCTCAGCATATCAAGCAGGTTTTCATAAAGAAGCTGTGGTCATCAATCACCACCTCATTACCAGCCCGTCATCTGGGCTTAGGCTAAATGTATTCTGGCTGGCTGCCATACTAAATGTTCAATGAAACATCCTTAAGAGGCTCTCTACAAGTTCAGCTGAAGTCGCACGTGCTATACATCAAAGAGGAACATTAGCGTTATCATAGCTTAATAAATAGTGCCATTCTGGCAATGTAATCTTGTGTTCTAGAGCTATCCACCATCCCCAGCATTACACTGCTTAAGTAAACAACCTTGCTGTCTCCTGTGAGGTTTATTTAATGATAAATACATATAGAGATAATTAGTTATATTACTAGGGACAACAGATACACTGCCAAACAAATGCTGGACATAAATGAGATTAACAAATTTTAATACACACAACATGTGAAAAAAATAATCTCTTGGATTATTAGTCATACAGGTCCATTGCTAGTCATTGTGTTAGACTCTCACTGGGAAAATTTTAAGCCAAATAATGCTCTTACCAGTGACTTTCACACTTTCAGCTAATACAGATGTTGGGTGGTATGCTCTTTGTTGAAGTGGTTGCTGTAACTCTTATAAGGATGGTTCCAGAATTTTTATTTTGTGTGCACGTATCATAACATTCATATAGCTAGGTTTGAGGATAGGCTATTTTTTTTTAAGGTGAAATGTACAAAACTGTTTCAGAGAAGTCAACATTTTTGCAATTTCTGGTTATTCTTAGTTTAGTCTTTAAAGCCTAAGGATATAGACAACATGAACATTACTAAAAAAAAATGTCCCTGGCTTCTTTCCAAGTTTCAAAAATATAAGTAAGTCTAACACAAAATGGTGAGGCATGCTTTTAACACTAACAAATTTGCTGCAGCCATATAGCCTTCTTTGGTTTTCTTGCTAATTACATGGTTTTGATTAAGAGCTTCAAAAATAATAAAATATTTAAGAGATCTGAAAGTTAAATCTAAAATGCAAAGTTAAACATGCTAATAATTTTGAATCAAGATGGAACATACCAGCAATAAGTGAATTAAAAAAAAAAAAAACATGAAAGGCCTTAGCGTCATACAAGAGGAAGACCATCTTGCACCAGAAAATGAGATATAAACGTAAAACGGTAAGCAATATTAAGGCCCTCATAAAGTAAAGGGAGCTAAAAATGAGTACCAGGTTTTCCCTGAAAGTCTAGGTCTGGGGTTGAGCTAACTCACTAAGGAAAAGTGGCCAAAACTGTTGCCAATCCACTGACTGGAACTAGGACATTTTAAAGTGTGGCCTGGAGTTCCCGTTGTGGAGTAGCGGAAACGAATCCGATTAGTAACCATGAGGATGAGGATTCAATCCCTGGCCTTGCTCGGTGGGTTAAGGATCTGGCATTGGCATGAGCTATGGTGTGTGTCACAGATGCAGCTCGGATCTGGCGCTTCTGTAGCCGTGGCGTAGGCCAGCAGCTGTAGTTCCGATTCAACCCCTGGCCTGGGAACCCCTATATGCTATGGGCCCAGCCCTAAAAAGTAAGCAAACAAAAAATCAAGGCCCTAGATTAGGGTAGTTGGGCATAGACACAAACTCTCCACTATTAATCAAACCAGTTCAGACATTTTGATCACTGTAGGAAAAAATCCCTCAAATATATATTATTAAGATGTCAAAGAGGGGAAACTTTCCCTCTGCCCTCTTATATTCAGTGTATGGGGCTCGTGAATTCAACCAACAAGAGATAATACTAACAGGAGAGAAATCACACAGTTTTTATGAATATTTATAGGCACAGGAGTTCACAGTAAAGAAGCAAAACCCAAAGAAGCACTTAGACTTAAATACTTTTTTAACAAAGGAAGATAAATTATGGGAAATTGATGAGTAAATATATAGAGGAAATAAATAAAGATAAGTGCTATTTTAGTAAGGTCTATTGATACAAACATCTCAAGTGCCGAATCCGGTCTCTGGTGATGAGTCCCTCTTCCCTCTCTTCCCTTCCCTTCCCTTTCTGGTGGGCCAGGGGCATGACTGAGGGGCACTTCCACAAAGGGAAATGTAGGCCCTTTCTTTAGGCAAATAAAGGGAGGGCAGAGTACTCTTCCCGTATCTGTGGTTCATAAATTGCTTTCTACTCAAAATGATCCTTATGCCAAAGTGGCATATTTTGGGGTGGCATATCCCAAACTTCCTCAAAGACGTCATTCAATACTAGAGTCCCAGAGGAAACTGTAAAACCACTAGATTGGAAAAAGAGGGTATAGATGAGGAAAGAAACAAAAGTAAACCAACAGAAAAAGTTTAAAATATATTAAAAATGAATCTGCAGAAACAACCTTAAATCTTGTAAAGGATTCTAATGCGAAGGAATAAAACCAAGTCAATATGCAAAACATGAATTACAAGAAATAAATTAATTTTATGGAACATTGACAAAAAACATTACAGTAAGTATGTCAAGGATGCTCGGAATAGAAAATGACATTGTTCTTTCTTAACAAAGTATCACTTCTGATACAGAAAGAGAGAAATTAAATATGAAACAACGTATGTGAAAAAATAATGGATACAAAATAAAGGAAATAAAATCAATAAAATAAAAATAAGTGAAAAACTCTTACTCTGAAGATGTCAAAAAGATAATTGTAATGACACTGAAAAATTCATTCACAAGGGAGAGAAAAAAAACATGAATAAGCAGGTAGAAGATATGAAAGATACTAGCAGATGTTTTTGAAGTTCCAAGAACAAAACAAAAAGAGAAGTAGGATTTGAGAAAACAGTAGGTGAGCATGTTACAGTATTTAACACTGGGGGACAAAGTGGGCATGTGTGTTTCCACAAGGCTTATAAAACAGTGTCAGAACAAAACCTATTCATGTCTGAGTGTAGAACAACTGACAAGAGCAGGATTTTTAGGGACAAAGAGAAGCCCCTCAGGACCAAATCTAATCTCCTCCATCTAGTTGCAATTGCCTGAAATTCCACTAACTCGAGACAAAGCCTTTCAATCTATAGCTAGAGATAAAAGGCTTAAAATGCAAATAACTGGAAGAAAGAATGTATTCAGCCCATGCTCTGTTTATTTGGATGGAGTGTCCAAAAAAGTGAAGACACAAAGCTCAGGGAGACATCTGGTGCGAGCAGTTTCTGAAGAGAGAGGCTGCAGCAGCACCGCCTTCAGGCCCAGGCTATCTGGGCCCCTGGCTCTGGACTTCAGAAGGTGCCACTCTAGTAGTTCTTCAGCTGTACTCAAGGGGTAAGGTCTTCTGTGGAGCCTAAGCTACGTGCCTCCCTGGAGCCCATAAATCCCCTCCATCTCAGGAGGCGGGGACTGCCTTCTGCAAAGGCCTGAGTCTGCTTGCTGGGCCTGCAGCCTCCTCTTTGCGTTTACAGACATGTCATCTTTAGGGTGACATGTTTGCCAACAATGGGTTGGGGGTGGCCAGGATGCAGCTACTGCTCTCCACATTTATAACATGGGAATAAGACTGTCTATTCTAGGATTGCCACAATGATTTTAAAAAGTCATTATATATGATTGATATATATATAAACATTTAATAAATGCTCTTTCGTTACCCCTTATTGATAATGCTATTATCGTAAAATAAATGTATGTGTACTGAATTAAGAATAATGTTCTATTACATTCTGTTATCTACTGCCTCGTGGCTCAGACGCTGAATAAAACCACTGTGCTGTCCTCAATGTTAACTGTATTTTGTGCTGATATATTTGGTTGCTTCCTTCCATTCTATCTTTTTCTTATCTATTACATGAATTTTATAACTAAGAAATGGCAAACATTATGCATTTTAAAAAGTATACATAAGAAACAGTTGAATTCTCTGAAGGTTATAAAAAAATCTCCCCTAATGATCATTAAAATGATGTGCTATACCAAATAATCAATAGTCTCATTAAAAACAAGACAGTGGTCTTACAAATAGTCTATGAAGCTGGGTCCTTGAGTTTCAGTGGTGTATATCTCCACATTTAATTTCATGTAATTGGTAGGTAAACAAAGAAATAAGATTTTCAGCTATGACATTGATTCCAATTTATCTCACTGTTACTTTAAGAAGCCTGTTGGAGGCTTCAGATCCATTAAAAAACTATAACCAAATTAGTTTCTCAAACACACTATGCATCACTAGATGACGTTTCACATTCCTATGCTAGCCACTATGATTTCTGAGTGACACTGATAAGGTCAATAGTCATGTGAAAGCTGGTTCTTATTCTACTCAATTTGACTGAAATATAGGGGCAGAAACTGTATTTTTATGATATCACAAATATGGAGTTAACTATCAAAACAAAAGCAATCTGAGGGCAATCAGTCATCAGAGAATCTCTCTCTTTATCTAGTCTGCATATATAATTGACAACTCATCAAAATGTTTATATATATATGAATGAAGTCAGGTTCCAGAGTGACTTGCAGATTTTAAGGAGTACAAATTCACTGATTTGTTTTTTAAAAGCAATTCCTAAGGAGGGAAAAGAGCATTTCCAATCCCCTTGAGGCATCTGAGATTTTTTAGTATTGGTCTCAGTCTCTGATAGAGATATGTTTATTTACATATTTACTCCTGTTAAAGGATTATCTGAGTTTGTGACTGTACTGGCTGCATAACAACATCAAGGGCTAGCCACTGTAAGTGGTTTCCTAGTAGATGTGGAGAAGTTAGGACAGAGCCAGCATTTGCAACAACTATCACTGCCTTGAAGCTCCTGACCCTTCACGGAAGCCATGCATCATGGAAATTTTTTCTGAGTGAATAAAATGGTCATTTTTATAGAAAAGTCACAGAGGCCAATGGTGTGATAAAAGGAAAGGGTGACTCATGCTTAACCCTGGTGCTCTAGCTCTAAGATCTGAAAGTTAGTTTAAATATCTTGTTTATTCTTGCCTGCTAAGACTTTAAGAGGTCAGTCCTCTTAAAGATGAGATTGCAGCAGCTAACCTTCTAGCAAAAAAATGCTTATTATGAAGTCAATGCTTTCACTTTTCCTCTTCAATTTGAAAAGTGAATTTTTAGCTTTCCCGTCTTTCTTAGATGAAGATTATGACCGAACAACACATGCGTGGAATAGAAAAGACACCGTTTAGCCTGTCCCAAGGCTTGTACTGGGAATAAACCACATGATCTTTCTTTGGACACAGCTGGGTTGGAGGGTGATGAATGCTTAATCCAGGTCCTAACCTCTGACCAGTCCTCGCAGCTACCACTATATGCAGTCTGCAGTGGGTAATTTGGTTTATATCTGTAAATTGGATCGTTAAGGACTCCTTTTGGAAACAAGTACAATAAGCACGTGGGAAGCTGTAGAGAAAAGTAGGGGATGAAGGCAGAAGACACAAAGTGGCAGATCAGATAGAAAAGAGTATTATACAGAAATGAAGAACTTGACTTCTATTCCTGATGCTTTCTACAGCCCATAAAACCTGGCAACATTTCATATCCTACACTTACTACGACTCACTCTTTTCTTGAGCTAGCTGCAGTAGCTTTCTGTAAAGAAGTCTACCACTGAGAATAACAACAGCAAACATATTCATTATTACTGACCCTGTATGCTTATAAAATGGGGGAATTTGAACTAGAAATTTCAAACTCCTCCATCTCTAAGATGTAATAAAATTTTAATTTTATATAACTACCAAAAAGTATGTGTAAATATCTTCCCATTGCTTTCTACACTTGGTTATCAGAGCTCCACATGTTGTAAATATTTGTGTGTCTGTATCAGATGATAATGCACCACAGAGTGAAACTTACCACATATTTTTAAAGGGAAAGATTTAAAAGTTACGTTTCAAAATATGTAATGTATTCACATAGTTCAAAGATAAGATATAAAAAGATACGTTGTGAAAAGTCTCCCTTCCCTATTGTCTCCCCCATTTTAACTTTTTTTGGATAGCACTATATATTAAATGTTCATGCACACACACAAATAAATATTTTGATTGCCCTATTTTTTGCACAAATGACAGCATATACTTTTTACATTAGCTTTTTTCACTTTATTCATCCATCTCAGAGATATTCCCCATTGGTATACAGAAGCCTTCTTCAATATTCTTTATTCTACTGTATAAATATACCATAATTTATTTGTTGATTATTAGCTAGTCTCTCCTGCCGTTAATAAACTAGTAGACACATAGTTTTTTATGTGTAAAATAATTTCTCAGAAGTGGAATTGATGTAAGATAGGCACTGTATGAGAATATCTGTTTTCTTACAGCCTCATCAACAATCTGCCAATCTGATAAATAAAATGGTACCTCATTTGAGTGTTAATTTGCATTTATTTTATTACGATTAAAGTTCAGCATTTTCTCAACTGTTTAAGGGTCATTTTAATTTCATTTTCTGTAAAAGATGCTATTATATCAGTGTAGGATATGAAACATAAACCTAACTTTATTGCAGAGGATACCCCAATTATATCAATACCATGTAATAATTTGTTTTTCCACACCAATTTGGAATACCACATTTTACATATACTAAATTTCTATATGCATTTGTGTCTATTTATGTTTTTTTTAATATATTCTATTGATCTGTCTTTTCATGCACTAATACCATATTATTTTGATTGATGAGGCCCAATGATGCTTTCAGGTTTATTCTAATAAATTTTAACTTCCCATTGCTCTTTTAAATACATTCTTTCCTTTCACTACATCTTCTAATATGTTAATTAGAATTATCTAACTGGTTTAATATACAAAAACTACTAATCTCAACATGCTAATTTTGAACCCCAGTATTAGCGAAATTTTTATGGAAGTTATTGGTTATTTTTCTTTTATACTCATATAGAATTAAAGAATTTTTTCTTCAACCAATGCAATTCTTATATGTTTATATTCTTTCTTTTCCCTAGGTGTTCTGACTACTACTTCCAGTAAATGTGAAACGATAGTGATAATAATGGACACCCTTGTCTTGGACCTGACTTTACTGAGAATGAAGATACTGTTGCTCCATTAGAGAAATGCCACACTAGATTTGCATTAAGATATATATATGTCTTAAGAATATATCCATCTTATCTTACTTACGGTGTTTTTCTTTGAAAATCAATAATGAGTACTGGACTTTGTCAAATGACTTCCCAATTTTGATGGAAATTATCATACTTTCTTTAGGCTTATTAATATGGTATTATTAATATGGTATATTGCTAGCTTTTAATAAAGTTGAACAACCCTTATATTCCATAATAAACCTCCCATTTTCTTAGTGTATTACTCTTTAAACATGTTGGTGGAGTCTCCTTGCTAAATTTCATTTAATATTTTGCGTTAATATAAATAAAAGAGATTGATAAAACTGGTAGGTGGTTTGTCAGGTTTTTTTTTCCTTTTGGGGGAAATTGGGTAATTTTGATCAGATTTGGAATAAAAGTTATTAACATTATCAGAAAAACTTTAGAAGTGTTCCTTATTTTCCAAGCAACTTAAATAATAATGGAAATGCTCTCTTGTGAAAATTTCTGGACCTAATACTTTTTCAAGGGAAACTGTGACATATTTTTATGTTTCTTTGTGAAAATCAATCCACTCTCTTTTTGAGGTAAGTTTTGGTAAACATTATTTTACTAAAGTTTATCCATTTCAAATTCCTTTGTGTAGAGCTTTACAAAGAACACTTTCTGATTCACTTTTTTCTGTTATTTATATCAGAGTTCATATTTTGTGAAGTCTTGTTTCACTTTTTCACTTTTCCTAATTAGGTTAACAATTTGGGTTTACATCCAAAGACTAGCTATTAGATTTATTTTTTAATTCTATTTTCTTTTTTAAGTCATTAATATCTGCGTTTGTCTTTATGAATTGCTTCATTCCTTTTTTTCTCAATTTAAATAATTATTTTTAACCAAACTTTCTGAGGGTCAGGAGTTTAAATCTTTGTTTTATTCATTTTTTGTTGATAAATTTATTTAAGGCTACAATTAATTGTATTCCACTGGATTTTACATGCAGAGTTTTGATCACTCCCTTTCATTTTTAAAAATGCTGTTAATATAATAAGCATTTCCTATTTGATCCAAGAGTAGTTTAGAGAAAATTTCTTCCCTTGTACTTCCCATAAGCGACTTTGTTTGTTTTTACTACACATCAGCTAACCAGTATATTGTTACAATGTGATCAGTATTATGTTTACTCTTGAAAATTTATTGAGATTTTCTTTGTAGCATAATACATGGTCATTTAAAAATTGTCTGTGGGTGCCTTAAAGGAAGATGTATTTTCAATTTCAAGATACAGAATTTTGTTCATGTGTTTTAGCTATTGAATATTATGTTATTTAAGTCTATCTCACTTTTGTCAACTTGATCTCCTTGGATTGAAAGTGGTGAAATAAGTTTCCTCCTAGTAGTATGCCTATTGGAAATTTGCTCCTAACACTACCCAGATTTTCATCACACTGTATCTTCACTGTGATTATCAGCATTTGCTATTAGAAAGTGCCCTTCAGAGTTCCCGTTGTGGCTCAGTGGTAATGTATCCAACTAGTATCCATGAAGACTCGGGTTCAGTTCCTGCCCTCGCTCAGCAGGTTAAGGACCCAGCATTGCCTTGAGCTGTTGTGCAGGTCACAGATGAGGCTCAGATCTGGCATTGCTATAACTGCTGTAACTAAGTTCCCCTAACCTGGGGAACTTCCATATGCCAAGGGTGTGGCCTCAAAAGAGCAAAAAAAATGCCCTTCTATTTCTCAGTTTATTGTTTTTGAACTGAATTTCACTTTGCCTGTTATTAACATCAAAACCCTTGCTTTACTTTTGTTTTCATTTATAACATTACCATCCTTTTATTTCAAACTTACCAAATCATTTTGTTTGAGATGTATTTATTAAAGAGAACACAGAATTGGGACTTAATTTAAGATGCAATCTACAATGATTTGGTTTTTTTTTTTTGGTCTTATGCCTGTTATGATATAATCAATATAATAAACAGAATTGGTCTGCTTAGTTATAATATTTCCCGACTTTTACATATTTTACCACTTGGTCTGCTGCTTTTTAAAATTTTTAAATGGGTAGTTCTTTTGATATTTTTACAAAAATAATATAATGCTCTCAACCTATTTATATTTTAGATAGCATCTAAAGTTCCCTAACATTAAATAGATAAGATTTCTTCCCCTAATGTCCATTCTCCACCATAGGCCTTTAGTCCATATTCTTTTCATCCTTATGTATTTCCATTACACTGTTCAGTTTGTTTATACTTCTGTTGAGCTACTTGGTCAGCTATGACGGATTACCTAGCTACTGAAGATAAAGACCACATCCTCTCCCACTTTTCCTCATTTCTATTATTTTTATCATTTCAGTATTATCAGAGAACATATCACTCATATTCTGTTCTGTCATCATGATCCCCGCGTTTGTTGTAGACTTTATCCTTCAGTATATTTGCAACAGGCACTAACTTGTTTGACCCAGCAGCCAGCACCTCTGATTCTAATTGGTTCTCTAATAGTTTTACCAAGAATGGCCTGCTGAAAACAATCTTTCCTGAGTTTTTCAAAGTTCAAATTGTTTGTCTATAGATTTTATACGTGAGGAACAGTTGGGTGGAATATAAAATACTTGAATCATACTTTCTTTCTTTGACTATCATGTGGGTATTGCTTCAATGTTTACTGTTCTAAAATAATACTGCAGAGAAATATAAAGCCCGTATAACATATTTTTTAAATGTGACATGATCTTTTCCCCTATATATCAAAAGACTTTGTTTTTTTTGTCTTTTTAGGGCCACACCGACAGCATATGGAAGTTCCCAGGCTAGGGATCAAATCGGTTCTATAGCTGCCGGCCTTCGCCACAGCCACAGCAATGCAGGATCCAAGCTACATCTGCGATCTGCACCACAGCTCATAGCAAAGCCAGATCCTTAACCCACTGAGCAAAGCCAGGTATAGAACCTCCATCTTCATGACTGCTAGTCGAATTCATTAATCACTGAGCCACAACGGGAACTCCCCCAAAGACGCTTTTGTTGGAAAATCTGTAAACCAGCTATAATAAAAAAAAAATAGTTTTCTTAGTAGTTTTCATAGTCTTAGGCACCCCAGTGTAACTTTTCCTGGCAAGCCTTCAACCGTAATTTAAACCTTTAATTTCATTGACAGAAATTTTCTTGAATTTTTACTTCAAATATTTGTCCTGTCTCATTGGAGGAAGAGGGTTTACTTCTGAAGAACTTCAATTATGTTTATGTTGGACTCTTTCAACTGCTTCATATAGTTATTTTCTTTTCCTATCCTTCCACTTTATCCATATAATTTTTCACTTTTCTCACTTCCATATTTAACGTCCTACACAATGTTCTGCAATCTTTATTCATCTTATGCTTCTTCCATTTTGTCTTTATTTCAGTGACTATGTATTTTTTTTTTTTGGCATTTTTCTTGTATTCTACCAACTCATTTTCTAGCTACTTCTATTTTTATGCCTTGGTTCTGGGACTTGTGCTTTATATCTTTTACTCATAGAGGTGATTCTACACTAAGTTTTCTTGTTTTAAGTAAATAGCAAAAGATGTAGTCATTATTCTCAGATATTCAGTAACAACATGTGTCTAGGGAGTGTGATTCATCTTTTGGTAAATGTATTTGCTTTCTCACAAGTTTTCTTATATTTTTGTTTTAACGCTACAACATATCTTATTACTCATTACCTAATAATTTGCCTTTGTTTAGACAAGTTATTTATAGGATGGTCCTACAGAGGATGGTTAGGCAGCAAGAGAACGCAGCTTTTCAAAGTTATTAACCCAAAGGTTCTCCTTAGCATATTCACACACAGACTGCTTCCTGCAAATATGGCTTTTTCTGTATGTAAGATACCTTAAGTAATTTCACCTACTCTTTTTCTGAACAAAATCAAGTAAAGGGAGGTCTTTTATTTTTTTATTGGTTTTATTTTTTCCTACCAGAATTGCACATTCCATTTCCAACACTTATTCATGCAAGTAAGGGCAAAGTGTCATGTTATCTGAGATCTATTGCTTCTGGGAATTGCAGGACCCTTTAATTTACTTTTTTTTTTCACTTTCTCTTCTATCACTTTTATCTTATTTAAGCAGATTTTTTTAAACTAAGATCATTGTTTTAATTAATTAATTAATTAATTAATTAATTAATTTTGGGTGTGCCTGCATCATGTGGAAGTTCCTGGGCCAGGGATCAAACCTATGCCATAGCAGTGACCCAATTCAGTGACAACACTGGATTCTTATCCCACTGTGCCACAAGAGGACTCCCTTTAAAAAAAATAGTTAATTTATAATGTTGTGCTAATTCCTGCTATACAGCAAAATGATTTAGTCATACAATCATATATATATATATATATAATACATATATATATATAGAATTTTTTATGTATATTATTTCCCATTATGGTCTATCCCAGGTGATTGTATATAGTTCCTTGGGCCATACAGTAAAGCTATCCTGAGGGAACAAAATGAAGCAAGAAGCATAATTTTCCAAGACTTAAGACAATATTACAAAGCTACAGCAATCCAGTGTGATATCGGTACAAAAACAGACATAAGGATCAAAGGAAAAGAATACAGAGCCAAGAAATAAACTCAGACACCTATGGTCAATTAAACTTCAACAAAGGAGGAAAGAATATAAAAGGGGAAAAAGACAGTCTCTTCAACAAGTGATGCTGGGAAAACAGGGCAGTTGCATGTAAATCAATTAAATTAGAGCATACCTTCACACCATGCAAAAATAAATTCAGGGTTCCCATCACGGCTCAGCAGTTAACCAATCTGACTAGCATCCATGAGGATGCGGGCTCTATCCCTGGCTTTGCTCAGTGGGTTAAGGATCCAGCATTGCTGTGAGCTGTGGTGTAGGTCGCAGATGTGGCTAAGATCCTGCACTGCTATGGCTGTGGTGTAGGCCTGCAGCTATAGCTCTAATTCGACTCCTAGCCTGGGAACCTCCATATGCTACGAGTACAGCCCTAAAAAACAAAATAAAAACATAAACTCAAAACGGCTTAAAGGCTTAAACATAAGACATGACACCATAAAATTCCCAGAAGAGAACACATGTAAAACATTCTCTGACATAAACTGAACAAATGTTTTGTTAGATCAGTCTCCCAAGGCAATAGAAATAAAACTGAAAATAAACCAATGGGATCTAATCAAACTTACAAACTTTGGCACAGCAAAGGAAACCATAAATAAAAATGAAAAGACAACCTATGCAATGGGAGAAAGTAGTTGCAAATGACGCAACATACAAGGGCTTAATCTCCAAAATATACAAACAATTCATACAACTCAACAACAAATAAAGTAACAACCCAGAGTTCCCACAGTGGTTCAATGGAAACAAATCTGACTAGCATCCATGATGATGCAGGTTTGATCCCTGGCCTCACTCAGTGGGTTAAGGATCTGGCGTTGCCATGATCTGTTGTGTAGGTCGCAGATGCAGCTTGGATCTGGCATGTGGTTGTGGCATAGATTGACGGCTACAGCTCTCATTTGATACCTAGCCTGGGAATCTCCAAATGCCACAGGTGCAAACCTAAGAAGACAAAAGCCAAAAAAAAAAAAAAAAACCAAAAAAAACCAACAACACAAATAAAAAATGGTCAGAAGACCATGATAGACATTTCTCCAAAGAAGACTACATGTGGCCAGTAGGCACATGAAAGGAAGCTCATCATCACTGATTATTAGAGAAATGCAAATCAAAATTACAATGAGGTACCACTTCACACTGCTCAGCATAGTCATCATTAATTAGTCTACAAATAACAAATGCTGGAGAGGGTGTGGAGAAATGGGATCCCTCCTATAAAGTTGTGGGAATATTAACTGGGACAACCACTATAGAAAACAGTATGGAGGTTCCTTAGGAAACTAAAATTAGAACTACCATATGATCCATCAATCTTACTCCTGGGCATATATTCAAACAAAACTACAATTCAAAAAGATACATGCACCCATATGTTCATAGAAGCACTATGTACAATAGCCAAGATATGGAAACAGCCTAAATGGTTATCGACAGATGAATGGATTAAGAAGATGTGGTACATACACATGATGGAATATTACTCAGCCATCAAGAAGAGAGAAATAATGCCATTTGCAACAACATGGATGGAGCTAGAGATTTCTTACACCTAGTGAACTAAGTCAGAAAGAGAAAGACAAATGCCACATCATATCACTTATATGTGGAATCTAAAATATGGTGCAAATGAACCTATCTACAAAACAGAAACAGACTCACATAGAGAACAGACTTGTGGTTACCAAAGCAGGGGAGGGAGTATAATGGACGTGGAGTTTGGGGTTAGGAGATGCAAACTATTACATTTAGAATGATTTAAGCAGCTCTTGACAGTTCTTAAAATATTTCAGAGTGCAACAATAATATGTATATTCTGATTTTACTTAAAATATGAGTTCAGATGTTTTTGATGTTACTGCGGACTTCACGGAGAAATGTGAGCTAACCTACTAGAATATATAAATTTAAATATTTTGGTGTCCTTCTCACAAATAAAGAAAATTAAATTCATATATATTATTCTCAAATTTTAACATGAGTTTATACATTTTATTCTAAGAAAACCTTATATGTGTTCACCGAAAACAATGGGAAGCACATTGCTTTCTGATTAGAAATAAAAGACAAATTCCCTGGAGGTGAGATACCATGTATAGGACCATGAAGAAAACAACAAAACAGTATAAAATAAAATTTTATTCTAGTATAATATATACTTACATAGCCTGTGTTTCTCACTAAAAGTAAAGAACTTTAACTCAAGATCACACGTTTCCAAAGAAGAACATTTGCACATTATAATGTGTCATAAACCATTCAGCATAATTTCATTCAACAGTGCTACATCTTTAGAATTGCTATGAATAAGCCAAAGAAAGGTTACCTCAAACTAGTTGTTATCAGACTACATTATATCTGCATAGTACCTTTGTACAGTTATATAACTTCTTCTGAAAATAAAGATACGTGAATTTACTCTATATTTGTTTTCCTAATAAAATATTCAAATGATTACACTGTCAAATACTATGTCCTAACCAAAACCAATAGGTGTCCAATAGGATACCAAAACAAAGGTCTCCTCAGATGCTCCTCTATTTTTATCAATTTATACATTTGATATTTTGCAAATCATCAGTAAAGGATTCACCTCTGCCCTTTCTCTTTCACTCATCTTTTCCACTCCTGCTGCTGCTTTCAAATCAAATTTTCATTATCTTTCATCTTGACTACAGCCTCATAGAAACCTGAAAAGTTATTGTAAAAAGGAACTCTGCAATCATAACTAGGTCACTGAATGTCAGGTCTGGATTTAATTGCAGGTGTTACTGCATGATAGTCTGAGACTATCAGTATAGTCTGGGTCTGAGAAAATTGTGGTAAGGAATTTAGCTGGTAAGATGTATTCTGGATTAGATCAAGGAACAGCTAACATCCAGAAAATCCAACCTTTGATAGAACTGTGGAAAGCAGTCTAGAGTTTAGAGTGAATGTCTAAAGCATTACAGGCAAACTAATCTAAAACTGAGGGAAAAGTGGGCCAGGTGCTGTGGACTGTGTTAACATAATAGGAAAAGGAATTAGGGAGCTGAACTTTAGAAGAAATTTGATGTGTGTGGATCATCTTACTAGGTATTATAACTTGTCCTTGATAGGAAACCCTACACTCAGGGAATGAACTTTATTACAGTTAAAATTAGTGTTTTGAGAATAAATTTCAGAACATAATTTCTGAAAGTACTTATATAAATAAAAAAGAGAAAACAGAAAGATAATTAGAAGTAGTGATTACACTGATTTATTTTATAAGGACATCTAATTTTATTCACTACTGAGAAATGAAGATAAGATATAATAACAGCTAACAATGTTAAGCATTCATTTCATGCCAGGCGCTATTCTAAACATTTTATCTGTACCCCAAATCATTTAATCCTGTCTATGATACTATAAGGCAGTTATATTACTTTTCAGACTTAGAGTTAAGAAGACTAAAGCAAAGAGTCATTAAGCATCTTGTTCAGCAACAACAAAAAATAATTTTAAGTCCAGGCACTATGGTTCTGGAATCTTCATTCATAATCATTTGAAATGTATGATTCTTTGAAATTGTATATAAGCATATGACTCCTGCAATCTCATTTCAGTCAGAGGCAATCTTCCATAGAACAATTTTCATGGAGGGATACTTTTCTAAAAGAGAAACCACCTGAAAAAAATTCCACCTTTTTTCTTGATAGAACGCACTATCTGCGCATTGTAGACTGTCTGCACAGAAGGCCGTTAAGAACTCCTTCATCCTTGTGCGCAAGCTCCACTGCAGATGACTTCGCCGTTCCTCCCTTAAAGGGAATTATTACCCTCCTCTTGCATTTGGATTATCCTGTGACAACTGCTTTGACCAAAATAACAGGGTGAGAGCAACACTGTGTAGCTTCTCAGAATTAGCTTCAAGGCTTGAAGCTTGTACATTTATTCTCTTGGGACAAGCCTACCTTGTGAACAACTGGGCTAGAGCCTCCTTGAGGATGACACCACGTGATGAGAGATACCACATGTAGAGGGACAAGTCCAGCTTTCCCATCTGAGACTTGAGACATGTGAGAAGCCCATCCTAGGCCAACCAGCCTCTAAGCACCCCCCAAACTGATCCCACCTCATATAAAAACAGCTGAAAATCTGTGTGGCAGAACTTCTGGTCGCTCCCAGGACAAAATGTCATTCCACAGGAGCATAAGCAAATAAATGGTGGCTGTTTACAGCCACTAGGTTTGGGGGTTGTTTGCTATGCAGTTGCAGGTAACTGACACACTTTAAAAACAAAGATTCCTTAGAAAATTGCTCTTCCTAGTTATTCCTCCTGATTAGCCAATTTCATAACGTGCTTGCTGACAGTATTCATTTAAAAGAGATTTTTTTCAGGAGTCCCCATCGTGGTGCAACAGAAATGAATCCGAGTAGGAACCATGAGGTTCCAGATTCGATCCCTCGCCTCACTCAGTGGGTTAAGGATCCAGTGTTGCCGTGAACTGTGTAGGTTGCAGACGTGGCTTGGATTCCAAGTTGCTGTGTCTGTGTGGTAGGCCGGCGTCTGCAGCTCTGATTCGACCCCTAGCCTGGGAACTTCCATATGCCATGGATGCGACCCTAAAAAGAAAAAGAAAAAAAAAACAAAACAATAAATGAGATTTTTTCTTGATGTTTTGTTTTATATCTTATCTCTTCTCTATTATCCTCTATCTTTTAATACTCTCTCAAGTTCTTTGGGCTCTACTCTCATTTGCAAACATGACTGATTCATACCATATGATTTCTCTCTGTCTTCTTTTTATTATAGTTGATTTACAATGTTCCATCAATTTCTGCTGTATAGCAAAGTGACCCAGTTATACACATATATGCATTCTTTTTCTCATATTATCTTCTACCATGTTCCATCACAAGTGATAGGATATAGTTCCCTGTGCTATACATTGTATAAAAACATACATACACACACATATATATAATATTGAATGATGCTACAGCATATTAGTAACTTTGAGTTACTAATCATTGAGTTCAAATTATTGAGTTCAAATTATTGTGAAGTGACAACTGTATATGTGTGCATACGTAGGAAGGAATGGAGAATAACTATTAAATATTTATTTAATATTCACTGAACTCAATCACTTTCAAAATTACTGCCCCCAAAGTACATAGGTATCCTTCTGCATGTATTCATTCCTCTCATACTTTTATTATAAAGTAACAAAAATTATGATTCTTTCCCTTGTTATCCTGAATTCTTTCCTGGACAGAAACCCTACTGAGAGTCAAAACCATCAAATTATCACCCATTATGAATATTCCTCAACACTGACAATCAGCTTCTAGTTGTTTAAATCACCAAATGAACCCACTTTCCCCATAGCCAGCCTAAAAAATGGCCTTAAAAGTTAGGTTGAAACTGTGCACAAAACAATTTTAAGTTGAGATTGGTTGACATTCAAATTTTTTTATGAAGGATCATATAAGCAATAGTCTGCTTATGATATTTATGTGGGCCCAAACTGCTCAGTTTTATAGGAGGTGAAAAATGGGAATTAATGTCAGTACCAACAATTAATATTTATAAGGATTATAGACTGACGCACAATTATCAAGTTTTCACATGTGCCACTTCTTTTCATCATCATATCAACCCTGCATTTGGGACCTGGCAAAGGTAGGACTAGTCCAGGGTTGCAGATTCAGTTTAAAGATAGAAAGACCCAGAAACCTATATTTATTCTGAATTCTTATTAGATTCCTACTAAGTATGCCCTGGATCTTAATTTTGTTTTACATATGTTATATCTACATAATTAGGAAGAAGACATATCTCTATATATTCTTTGATGTTAAGGATGTTAGGCTATATTAATATTTGACATCTTAGCAAAGAGTTCTAAGAAAACTCTTAAATCTAGAAGGTTTATATTTTCATATGTTTGCCTACATATTTCGGTTTAATTGAGGAAGCAATTTCTAGTCTTTAATTAATTGGAACTGTAATTATTCAGCCTGGAGAAGTCAATTTAATGAAGATTTTTAGCTACATAAGTAGCTCTCAAGATGATCATGCCTATTTCCACTTAAAAACTGACTTACAAGCAAAAAAGATGAGGAAAATATTCCTGACTGTGAAAGTTAGCAAATTTTAGAAAAATAGAAGGGCTACAGAAATTATTTCTATAAATGTTAATAAAGCTTCACATTTCTTATTCTAGTTAAAATTTTGTCTGTACATGAATAAGTTACTTAAAAATATGTTTCCTTTACAATTTTGAATCATTCTGTGGCTGCATATAGAAACATATTTAAATCTAATCACAATGCAATTAATCAGGTATTACTATTTGGTAATAAAAAGATGGTATTAAAAATTTTCACATTTCAGTGGAGACAAAATTTTGAAAATAAGCAAAAAAATACAAAAAAATCATTTTGGGACTGTCTTGTTGTCATAAAGATAGCTCTGTGTTTAATTTTAAAAGTAGTTAAGATTTTACATAGAATTTTAAATTAAATACAAGAAGGGGGTTGGGAGGCACCTAAAAGAAATGATGAAAGAGCTCTTATTCTTAGTGCATGGCCACTCCCAGAGAGCAGAGTAAAGGAGAGACTGAGGGTATGTCAAGAGACTGTAACAGGCAGAGATCTGTATTCCTGAAAAGAGCAGAATCAATGTCAGAATCTCATGTGCCTATTATGGAAGCCTCTTAAATGATTCTCCCATCTCTACTCTTCCTTCCACAGCACTGCAAAAGTGATTCACTTACAATGCAAACCTGATCATTTCGCTCCCCAACTCAGCTGCCTTGCCTCTGGTCACAGGTCTCCTTTCTTAGCTCCCTCCAAGCTTGGCCAGCATCACCCCTTCATTGCTTCCCACTCAGAGTAGGGCTCTGGGAACACAGCCGTATAGTCCTTTGTACTTTGTTATACCACTTTTCACTGTGTTTCCCTATGTGATATGTGATGTATTTAATTTGTCTCCCACCAGCCCAGGAGCTCCTTAAGAGTAGGAATTATATGTTCTCTACACCTTTATATTTCAAGAACCAGCCCAATGCCAGGCATGAAGCAGGTTCTCTGGTCCTCCGTTATGTGAACGAGTAAAACGGCAATGAATGGTATTTTCTTTACCAATCCTTTCATTTATTCAGTCATTCAATAAAACATTTAATAAGTATTTAGTTTATGCTCAGTCCTTAGGCTACCATGGTCAAAAGGAATATAGAAATCTTGCCCAAAGTCAGTGTGTAATACATTTAGAATAACATAAGCAAAAAGTTCCATAATATTAAAAAATTCTTCCATGGAATTTAGTTTCCTTATGACAGCGATTACCTTTTAAAATCTTGTTGATCTGAAGAGTATGTCCCTCACAGTGACAGCATCCAATTTCGCAAAAGTGTCTTTCGAGTTAAACAACCAGATACATCTCACAAACCACAAATGGAGGAATTGCTAGTCCTGATGGTATAACTCTCCTACGGTTCCCAGTTTATTTTCACATTGTTTTCCACTGGATTTATCTCACTATTACTATTAGCGGGTTACTAATACCTTGAAAGTATTTTAAATTTTACTTTCTGAAATAATTACGGAATATATATAAAATATAAGGTAACTACACATACAGAAAAGGTGTGATTTTTACCTAAGCAACAGTAAATGATGCAAGGTATGTACACACACACACAGAATACACACACACTTCCATACATCCACATGCACACATGCACAAGCTTCAATAGCAGTACTTAAAATAGTACAAGTCCCTTCATTGCATTCTATTGTTTATCATATAACATGTCACCTAACTAAAAATTGTTCAATCATAAATGATATATTATTCAAACGTCTAGCCATAATAGCTGAAGTGAAATCCTTAACTCAGAGTATTTGATGAGTGTTCAATTAAGACCTCACGACTTGAAGCCTTGTTTCTGTTTGGGGACTGTTGTTTTAAGTATCTACAATTTATTCATCTTTATACATAAAACATATGTGCAATTTTAATACTTGTATATGATGCAAAATTTGAACATTTAAGGGATGTTACACCACATTAAGTTTAACCCTCATTTACGTCTTGGATGATAGATGCAAGAATTCCAACTGAGGCGATTTTATGAACCAGTTAAATGATTTGTATTCAGAACAGCATTAAAAGTCCCCATGACAAAGTGTACTTGAACAAAAATACCCTGCTTGTGACACATTCTTTACAAGTAATGTGTTTTCATTTTTCACATGTTGCATCTCATTTATTTTATTCAGGCACACACACTTAAATCTGCAAGATACTGCAAGCTTCCAATACCTTTGAAATAATAAATCACTTCTTGCAGATGTTTTCACACACTGCAAGGCTGCCGTTCATTAATCAAACATTATCAGTTTCTATCAGTGCCCAGTGTTAAACAGAAAAACGCATTTCATCTTAGGCTCTGACTTTCATTCACTGGTGAGTCCCTGACCCCACCATACTCACTGCTTGCATTTTAGAAATCTGAAACCTCCTGCGATGTAGTAGATTTTACAGCAAAAATCCTAAAAAGTATATTCTTTGATTCTATATAGCTTTATCTGGAGCTAAATAACACTACATATTTAAAACGGCACATAAATGTAGTCATAACATCCATTCAAAATTAGGGCCACAAAAATAATAAATTTATTATGTAAGCTGTGTTTCTGTGAATATATGTAATGCACCAAATTATAGAACACAGATGCAAGGATATACTTTTTTTTAAATATAGCTTAATCTATTTAAATCATTTCAGAAGACAAGGAAGGGAAATTTGCCTACCTACAGTAATTTTTAAGCCTACAAAAAGAAATTGGAACAAAGAGATAACAGTAAAATCTTTTTCAATTTTTTTCTCTCTAGGGTAATATATTATGGAAAATGGATCAACTTGTAATACAAGATATTAGATGATCTTATGGTTCATGTGTCACTAGAGACATGCTATAACATCCCTATGACCTAAAGAACAGACAACTGCTGTAAACTGCATTTTTAACTGCCTTAAAAATAGCTCAATAATACAGATATGGCTGAAAAGAATTTTAGCAATCCCTTTCATATTCTTTTCAAAAAATACAGTCTTATATTATTCATCCTCTTTGACTAACAAGTCTTGAAGAGCAAGTACTCAAAGCCAATTCAAAGACCAAAATTGGTCTTACATTGTATTAATGAACTGGAGATGACCATGCATTTAAATATAAAGGAAATAAATGCTTTGTAAGTATTTATTTCATTTCTCCATTATGGATCTATATCATTAGTGATTATTCATAAACCCTCTCTCATTAAGGTATGGTGCTAAAAGCCATATATATTGATATGGTCCCCTTCCCAGTAAATTTATAAGAAAACTTATGCAACTATTTGCAAGATTCTTTTTCAGATCAAGATCCGAGGGACTGAAAGCAAGAAAAGCAACACGAAAAGCATGTTACCATGACTGCACTCAGGTCTCAACTAACCTTACAGAATATTAACTTGAGGGCAGAGGGGAGAGTAACAGTCCGTGGCAATTTTTTGGTATGATGACCCTCCTGAGCATGGAGGCCTAAGGCAGTATCCTGATGACATCAATCCAGAAACCTAATCCAGATGCTTCCCCACTGCCTCAGGGATAAATACAAACTCCACAAACTTCTTAAGCTCATAGATGACCCATACAATTTATAAATGCCCTACCCACTGTCAAATCGTTTCTCACCCTTCAGCATGAATCCTGGAATATGTCATACAATATTTGCCACAGTTTTCAAATTCACTCTGTTCCTTCAAGTTCCTATGTTGCAGTGGACACCATCTCCTCTGTCAGTAACGGAGTTGCTTCACCTACTCTGCCTAACAAACTACAAAGTTAAAGTCTCAGTCCTGACATGGTCAGAGATACCTTCTTTGCTCTCCCTTGTACTTTATTACAATATTTTTTTTCCTTAAAAATTTCTGAGATTCTCTGGGAAAAGAGTTTGTCTAAATAATCATGGAGTTTCAGGTAATTCACATAGTGCCTGGTCCAATAATAACTTTTATATATGACAAATAATTGAATAAAGTAATATAAATGAGTTAAACTTGCCTTTGGCAGTCAGAATCTGAATTTCTCACTTATGTCTTGATTTTCTTGTCCTTTCGTTTTCATAAGATCAGTACCTCCCCCTTTTTCTTTCTCTATCCATTCTCTAGCCTTTCAGTTTCCTACAAGGAAAGGCTCTGAAGTACTTTTGTATTAGGTGTAAGATAAGCAACAATGCTAACATTTTATTCTTCTCAGACACATGTGCATTTAACTAGGCATAAGATACGATGCTGTCCTTATGTTAAATAATAAACCGTTAGTTGTGCAAGTATAGGTTTGTGCTTAAAAGTGTCTGAGAAGTCAGAATCAAATCTCTAAGTCTAAACTTAATGTCTAGCAGTGACCAATATTGTGCATTTGCTCTCCATATATGTGTACAATATCTTATTAAGGTATCCTCTATAGTTTATAAATCCCATCATAACTGACTCGACAATCTCCAAAATTAATGGGATATGTAGAGAAGCCATTCACAAATATGTGTAAGGCCAAATAGGTTACAGATATGTTGCTGTAATATACATTCTCCTGCTTCCATAATATATTTGAGATAATCTAACATCTGAGATTATCTAATATAATAATTGGGTAGTTGCAATGACTGAACACTAAAATTAACTCTAAGCTTTCTGGCAATGGAGTAAAAATGAAATTATAAACTACATAAATAATATCTAATTAAAGAAAATTTACCAATCATCAGGAGAGACTGTTTTTCCAAGGTATTTTGTGAAAAAATTCTTCAAGGAATTTTCTTGCACCAAGCAATATACAACATTTACTAACCAATATGACAATGCTCTATAGTAACTTAACAAAAGAGATGGAACTTCTTTATGTAGACTTTTAATATTCAGAGAAATCTAGGGAATTGTAATAAAATAACTATATATGTATATATGCATATAATTTTCAAGATATGTGATATCTTACTGTATCCTTTACATAACTTTTATGAAGATATAATCTGATATCCTTATAACCTTTATATATAGAATTACTAATATGTATTATCTGACCTGAGCAGCAAAAATACACCTTTAGAAAATATAATTTGATTTCCTATTTATCAGAAATAACTTTTTAAAAAATAAGTAAAAACATGCCGTTAAATAGCTAACAATGATAAAAATAACTCAAAAATAATCAATCAAAATGAAATATGTGCTATCATAAAAGGGACATTTTTCTATCTCCTGTGATCTACTTGAACATATACAAATATGATTTAACATTTGCATTTCTTAAAAAAAACATATTGACAATTAATTTTGAAACAAGGCATTTCTGAAAATAAAATCCTATGTGATCCCAAAATGAAGTGTCATGGATTTGATTTTTAAAATTACTCCACTGTTTCTTCACAAACTAGTATGTATCTATTTTTCTTTAGAGGCTAAAACATGGTCTCTGAGGCTCAGCTCCATCACTCTGTTCAGCCTCAAACAGAGCGAGACACATTTGTGACCACTGTTTCAGCTCTCAGAAGTTGCTTTTTGTGCGTTTCTCTCAGTGTTGCCTGCTGAAACACATCCAGCCATTCCAGCTCCAAACTGATAGCAATAATCTCTCATGGAGTTTCAAAGCTCAGTTTTGTTTTTGTTTAAACAAGTTGATTCCTAAAAATCAGCTTGAACAAGGAAAATAAAACCTTCAGGACTCATAATAAAAGTTATACTTTAAAATAGTGTTTTTAGAGAAGAAGAAATCATTCACACACACATGAATACAAAAGGCACTGACATCTCCTCCCCCCGCCCTTAATGAAACTAAAACTCTAAAATATTGTGCACGTTTGAGATAAAAATGAATAGATTTCTGCTATCTTGTGAGCCAATTAATAAAAACAATCACTTTTAAGTATTTTTTGAGTCATCTAACTTTCACTGTTTGGGAGGAGGTAAAGCTGAAAGAGTGGTCAGCTTGCCTAGGAAATTCAAAACAAGGACACATTTTCCTCTAATTTTTAATGAAAATTATTTGCTGAAGAACATCATTATTTCTTCTGTAGGAATGAGGGCTTAGAAGATTGAAGGGACTTTTCAAAATGGCAACATCTTTTGAGTTCTAATTTGATTATATTGCCATTTCTCTTATAAATATAATGTACCATTTTCCATTAGCTATTGATCTCTTGACAAGTCATAACACATCTTATGTAACAAAAAGCATGTTTAACTATTGTATTCTACATATGAAGCAGTTGTTCTCAGAGTCCAATGAGAGAAGGGATAATGTTTCTCAATTTTTAGAGAAATTCATTCACTCAAATTGCAGAAATTCACTTTGTCATCCTTTTTTTCACTAGTGTCCTCTTCTGCCTTGTGTCCTCCAGCCTAGGCACTGGGTTTATTCTCTCCTGAGCAAAAGGGGTTATTGGGCTATTCAAGGTGGGCAAGGGGATCAAAAGATTTAGCTGCTTTTTAACACTTTTGATAGATCTCCTCTTTCACCCCTACTCTCACAGCTACCTAGTATTTCTACTATCGAAACTTTAAGTAGACTCAGTAGTGCACATAATGACACTCCTTGTTGTTCAGTCCAGGATTCGGTTTTCTACAGTCCGCTCCATCTGATCTCTAAAGTTTTATCGTTACTTCCTTTCCTACTCTCTTTTCTTTTGGGTTTATGGCATTTGAAAAATCTTACTGTTTTTATTTTAGTGGTGATTAAAAGTAGAAGCGAAGGATATGCCTGTATTCAGTCTGACACTTTCAAATGGAAGTCTCGTTGAACTAATTATAGAAATAAGAATGTCTGTATCATATCTTACTTTGTGTTAATACTTGGAAACGTTTCTATCTTCTTTTCAAAAACCTGAATAGAACTATAAAATTTATTGGTAGGAGTGACTTTTCTCTCTTTGGCCTACATTCCAAGAATGATCTTGAGCTTTCAGTGGGTTAAGGATCTGATGTCGACACAGTTGTGGCATAGGTCACAGCTACAGCTCAGATTCAGTCCCTGGCCTAGGAACTCCCATATGCCATGGGTGCAGCGCACACACACACACACACACACACACACACACACACACACACACATATATATATAGCCAATTATTTTTTGACAGTGTTGATGTTCCTATCAGTCCTATTGCTATTAGTGACTAAGCAACTGTTTTTATTTTTAATACATTGTACATAAATGAAAAACCATCCATTTTCTTATAGTCACAGGTTTATCTGGTAAAAGATGGTTCCCTAAAAAATGAATAACAAATGTCCAAAAAATCAGTTTACACTGCATTTTCCTTTATAAGCGATTTCAAAACACTAATAAATTACCATCAATAATATATTCCAATTAGAAATCTATTTATACATAGCAAATGAGGAATACTGAAGATGACTGTTTCCTTAATTCTTCTAAGAGGCCATTCTCCAGATTATCTAACTATAAAACTTGGATAGCTAGAATTATTCTTAAAGAATTTTAAAAATAGCACAGCTTATGATTTTGAATTTCATATTAAATTTAAAACAAGTTTTAAGGCCAACTAACAGTGCATATATACTTATAAGGCCACAGCTAAAAATATGAACACTTATTGAGTTTCTTGTTTCCAATCATTAGTTTTATTCTACAGATAGTACCTGTAGTTTGCACTAAATAAACCACAAGAATAAGATCAAGAAAATATTTTGTTTGACATTACCAGAATTTATCTTCTTGATGCTCTATTAAGCATTTCACTTAGTTATTATGTTTACTTTTAGTTTTATAAATTAATCTTCTCTAATATCTAAATATACATTTCCTAATGAGCTTTTATATTTCAGAAGATAAATATGAGAAAATGCCTTGAAACCAATTATAGGAATAATCTTATGTAATCTGCAAATGCTGATCAAAGTATATCACTTCAATAGTGTCAATGCTGAAACAATACAGCTTTATTTGGTGAAAATAATGATGACTTTTATGATAATATTAAAATTTTATCCTGCGTACATAAAAGATTAATACAACATTGAAAAGCCTAGTCTATAGGAACTTAAAAGACTGTATATATAATTCTAATAGTTACCTCAATGGTCGTTTTCCAGTATCCTCATTAAGGTTTCTGATTTTAAATCATAAGGAAAAAGACCTAAGCCTTTAGACTTAAATATTATTTAACTCATCTTTTGCCCAAGTTCAAGCTCTAATCATCTCTACCTGCACTAAATAACTTCCCAGCTTGTCTCCAAATGTCCAGTCTTACTACTCTCAAAGGTATACCCTATCTATAGAGACCATGCTGCTTAGAACTTTTCAACCAACTTTCATATTCACTAGAATAACAGTCCAGTTTCCTTAGCATGCCATGTAGACCCTCCATGATCTGCTTCTTGCCTAACACTCCAACCTGAACATTCAACCACTGGAGAGTCACACACTCCTATAACACTAAAATACTCAGGATTTATCACGTTAGTCCACTAAGAACTGCCAGAAATAACCTCTCTTTGACTTCTCTTTTCTGCTACCTTTTAATTATTCTTCCCGCTCTGTAAAGATGCCACTTCTTCTAGTAAGAACCCATGATTCCCTTCCACTACCCCATCTCTCAAAAATATTCTTACACTTAAATTCATTAGGGTCAAGGATAAGCCCTGTGCCCCTAAAAGACTAAGCATCTCTCAGTCATTACATACATTACCACACTATATTGTAATTTTGTTACTTCACATCCAGTGAGATTTTAACTTCATGAAATCAAGGAAAATGTTTTCTCCATTACAAAATGCTTAACAAGCAGTACTTTTAATTTCTTTTGTTCCTTACAATGTCTGTCAAGATTCCTCCACATTGCTTCTTGTATCAGTAATTCATGCTTCTTGTATCAGTAATTCATTCTCTTTTGTTGCTGAGTAATATCTCATTGGTGAATATGCCAGCATTTGTTTAATCCATTCATTTATTAATGGACGTTTGTGGGGTTTTTTTTCCTATTTTTAGCTAATTTGAATATTCATGTAGGAGTCTTTGTTGCAGACACATTATTATTTCTCTTAGTTAAATATCTAGCAGTGGCGTCAAAAGGTAGGTATATGTGTAACTACATAAAAAAATCACTAAACTCTTTTCCAAAAGTACATTTTACACTCCAACCAGAAACGTATGAAAGTTCCAGTTGCTTTATACTCTTTCCAATCTTTGGTATTATTAGTCTTTTTAAACTTCAGTCCTTCTAGTGTGTGTGAAGTGATTTCTCTTGGTGATTTTAATTTGCATGTCTTTAATGATGTTTAGCATATTTTCAGGTACTTACTGGCTAGTCCTACATATTTATTTGCCCGTTTAAAGCCTTTGCTTCATTTTTAAAACTAGACTGTTTATCTTATACACCATAAAGAATTCCTCACATGTTTTGGAAGTAAACACTTTTGTCAGATACACACACACACACACACACACACACAGATCACATAAGCTGTGGTGTGCCATTTCATTTGAAGAGCAGTTTTTAATTTTGATGAAGTATAACTTATTTCTCAAATTTTATTTGTTCCATGTTTTAATTTTTCTATATCACAAGCTTTTTTTTTTTTTTTCACCCTATCCAATGATCACAAGGATTTCGTTTTAAGGGAAGTCCATAATGTCAATGAAAATTATACCAACAACCATTGAGGCCTTGGTACTAAGCACCGTGCTACATTAGCTCAATCATCAGAGTAACCCCCATGAGGCAAATTATTACCTCCACTTAAAAGATGAGGAAACCTAAACAATAAGATGTTAAAGAATTTACTCAGGGGCACGGAGACAGCAGGAGACAGAGGTGGGATATATTCAAGTCTGTCTAACCCGGAATTCCCTGCTTCTAACCTTAACTGCTTTGCTGCCTTTATAATGTTAAAACTGGGGGACAATTAGACTGAGAATTTTAAAGACCACTGGGAATTTTAAAAATCTGGAAGGATCTTACTGCTAATATAGATCACGGTAAATTTCTGTAGAATGAATATATAATTTCTATATAATTAGATATGTCCAAATAGGCTGCTTAGAAATTGGCACTCTGGATATTTGGGAGAAAGATTCCAATGATCACTTTTATATTATAGAATGTACCTTGTGCGTGGGTACATGGGTGTTATCTACTCCACTTACTCAGTAATGGAAATTCTTTTGTTTTTGGTGTTATTCTGAATACTTATAGTTTAAAAAGATCAATCCATAATGAGAAGCATTTTCCACACTAAATATATTTAAGTATTGTTCTTTAACATATGGCTAATTACATTTTTGGCAAAACTCACTTTTTTCTCTTGACTAAAGTTTTGGCCTAAAGGCTTAGCTCCAAATGAATTACCTCATTTTTCAAATCAGCAAATAAGATTTTTTAATTTGTTATTTATTATTTGTTAGTTTGTTATTTATTTAATATAGTTGATTTAAATCAATATAGTTGATTTATATTATTAAAAGGTGAAATACATGCACATAGTTTAAGAACTCAAGTTTTTTACTGAATTCTCAATTAGGTCATTATTCATTTAATTTTACATATAATTTTCTTATCTTGTCTCTTTCTCCTGATTCATCCCATTTCTTCCATTTCCACTTATCATACAGGAGTGCTGAATATTCATACAGTCATCTGATTTTCATATAAGCCCCACCTACAAAGCTCCAGGAACATATCATAGTCCATTTAAGGATGAATTTATCTTCAATTTCTAACTTACGAAATGCCCTACATTTTTCCTAATATAATATTCTCTAATGGCATGGTGGCAGATTTCATCACTATACTCAAGCAAAACCCAATTTGTTGCTAAGGACTATTAATTTGCTAAAATACTACTGATTCTCTATTTTTGAAAATAATATATTTGTCATAATAATTTACTACTGGGTTATTTGGAGACATGATAGAATTAACTCCTTTTCAAAGCAATTAATTACTTATAGCTGAGTATAATTTATAGCCAGATGAACAGGCTCAAACCAGCTTTGTGTGCTGCTTTTACTTTTACATGGTTGAAGGGAAAATAATTTTGTTGCTGTCTTAGAATTCCACTGAATAAATAATAACTTATTTCACTGTAATAAGTTCAAGAGCTAAAAAGATAAATTACTTTTATTTTAAATACAAATAAAAAATAAAACTAATGTTCAATAAAGGTATCACCCCCACTTATTCCCTCTGTTACAATAAAATGCTTTATTTTATTCTTTTCTTCATTCGATCTCCTAAAGTGAACTGGTTAAGACCTACAATAAATGTAAAAGTAGTTAAACAACAATTTAATGTTCTTTGTCTATATTTCTCTACTTTGCTGTACAGTTTCTTTTTACTATATTTTGAAAACATAGAAAATACAGAAAGATAGTAACAATGCTCCAGGGAAGAAGCAAACTTGAAATAAATTTTGACAAAACTGAATTTTTTAAAAAGAATTTTACTGGTTATTGAGAAAAGGATGGTAAATTCACCTCTAACTTTATATGATAAACTAGATTCTGAAAAAAATCAATACATTCTATAAACTATATCTTATGCTCTTATTAGGGAAAATTATTTTTTTGAAGGACTCCAAGACTAGTTTTTTTAAGAGAAAAATTTCTTATCCCCATTTCTTTCTTTTCTAAATATACAAGTATTCTGCCAGATTTTCTTTTGAAAGTTATCTTTTCAGGCAATAATTCAGTATTCCAAACTTACGACAAATATCTAGCAATTCCAAGTCAAATTCTTGGCAAATAATAACCACGTTTGAGAATACTGGCTCTCTACATCAGCAGCTAATACTAACCTCATGCTAAAGAAGCTTGATCCTTATGTGAGGTAACTTTACTTTTTCTATTGCCACAAAAGCTCCCTCTAAACAAGGTTATCTAATATATTTTAGGGTCAAAAGAATGGGATGATAACAATACTAAAAATACACTATAAATAAGTCATTTTGAAATCATATCCCTAGACCTAGAATTAGAATGCAGTCATTGCAGTGTGTCTGAATATCACTCTGTGAGTGTGAGCAGTCATACAATTTCACTGGGCCTTAGTTTTCTCATGCTACACAGGGCAGTTATGAAGTACAAATACCACGAATAATCCCACTGAAGGCAGGGCTTCATATAATACCTAAAAGCTGATAATACTAATGATTGCCATTTTCATTCCTACCATATGCCAATTTCGGTGAACAAGTAACATATTATTTCTATTACTCCCAATAATCACGAATGATGGGAGGCTGACTAAATTTGAACTGCTATAAGGCTCACAGTTTTTCTGCTAGACCATACAGCGAGTAATACCAAATAAAACTCTTCTGCCCACACTTCACAGTTGATTTCCAGACATAATCAGGTAGACCTGAGGGTTTACTGGATCTTTCCACCAGGAGGTCAGATAAGAAATCATAATTTCCCTCTCCTTATTCTATTCGTAAATTGTCACCACCATCCACCTAATTGGTTGAAAGAAGTGTTGAAACATCCCTGACTTTCAGCTATTCCTTAAATTCTCAAGGATTTTCCTTGCTGTTTTTTATTCCTATACCTTATTTGACCATTTCTAAGCAAGTGCTAAGACCTAGTAACTGTACTTTTTTATATTTAATTCCTGATCTCAGCTCCCATAGTCCAACTTTGGACTCTCAATTTTATTTTACCTGAATTATTGCAATAAGCACAATATAATTCCTGGTCTTGTCCTTCCCCAATCCATTTCCACAAAATCATTCCCCCCTTCTCCAAGGCATGCAGCAGCTTAATGTCCGATCTCAGTTCCCAGACCAGGGACTAAATATCAGGCCATGGTGGTGAAAGTGCCAAATCCTAACAATTACACCACAAAGGATCTCCCAAATCAAATCAATCTTTCTAATCTCCTATCTCTCACTATAACAGTCCTCCATCTTCCCTATTAAAAAGGAAATATACTAATTAAACTCATGTGTATACCATGGAATATTTGCAGAATCTGACTGTTATATCCATTTGACCCTATTTTCCAGCACACATCCCTGGCAGTAAGAGCTCCAGCAACAATATGGGGCTGTTATATATGATACTCCCCACATTTAGTTGTTATCATCTTCTGTCCTCACATGCTCCCTGATATACAAGCTGACGGTCAAGGATGAATAAATAGAAGCGCATACAAATAGTCAAATAAAATGTTGAGATGTTGTGTCACGATGTTGTAAATTACAGGAAATAGAGAAATAGTTTCCTGGGGAACATGTAGGGAGCATTTGGATGTCTATCTCCCCTCAAAACTGAAAGCTTCTTAATAGCAAAGACATATTAATAACGTATCAGGAACGTGATGCTTAGTTACTGAACAACTAAATGAAATAATATAAGCAATAATGGAGGTGAAAGCTTTAGCATTATAAAGATGGTGAGAAAGAATGTCATTTATTATTTAAGCACGTGTCTGTTGATATTTTTCAGTGATTCCAGAATTGGATTCTAAGGATAGTTTATAAATGTTAGATTTTTCAAATAGCATTTTCAGGTTTTATGAGCACAATTTAGTAAAAAATATAGCTATGTGTGTTAAACTATTCAAAATTAAAATTTTAATATGATGTTGAGTCAAAACATTTTTAAACCTTTGCCTTATTTTCTTCCCTCTTCTTAGACGTCTTGATATTTAGAATACTTTTAAAATCTACAAGTGAGATTTGCTTCCCCTATGCTGCTTTCTGACTCTCCTTCTATAGGAAAAAGGGGCAACAGAAATAAAATAACTTTGTTTATGTTGTCTTTACAAAATTACTCTTTCTTCACTCTCCTCAAGCTCCCATTTCTCAGAGATATAACTTCTTTTGGCTTATGAAAAAAATGTATTAAAATTCAAAGTTTTTTACTCTTCTTTCCATCCCTTGAGCAACCATCCAGCTACCTGTCAATTGGTAAAGTGCATGACTGCTGCTCAGAAATACCTTTGAAATCTTCAGGATAACAGAACATCTGCCTTTCCTTAAAACACGTTCCATACCTTGTAGCCAAGCCCTCTCTTCACACGTTTAAACAAAATCTGCACCCCAAGTAAGCCATCCACAGAAAATACCAGATACCCCCTAAAAAAGCTGGTCCAGACATGTCAAAGAGTCAAGTCCACCCCTTTAATTTTCAGCTAATTCTGCCTAGCACCTTCTTCCCCATGGATACAGTGTTAAGCTTCCGCTTTAGGATTTGGGAAGAAACAGCTTCATGTAAACTTAGCAATTTCTACAGAAATATAATTTTAAATTGAAAAAGGCTGGTAGCAATTTAAAGCTAGTAGCTGAGATTAAAATAAAACAAACAACTGCAACCCCCCAAACCTGCCAAGAACCAAGAGGGATGGTTTCATAACATATATGCGTATATAAAAGTATACTATGTGTATACTCATACATACATACACAAATACATAGAAGGAAAAAGAATACATTTAAATATAGAGCCAAAATAGTTGCAAAGAAACCTAGACAGCTTTAGGGCCACATTTATACCACTTTAATAGGAAACCTCATGGCTGAATCAGTCATTAGAGGCTTAGTCTTCTTTAGTCCCCATATAATCCCATATATAGCCCATGTTTTTCTCACCAGAAATTCTTGTCAATAGCTACCAAAAACATATTAAAAGGAGAAAACGGACATATACATAACAAAAATTCACCCGTCCCTACAGTACCCCATTAATCAAACATTTCTACAAGCAATAAGAGACCAAAACATACATAGGCATACACAAATACAATAATTTATTTACGTGACTGTGTTGAGTGGTATTCTTTTAAAAATACGTTTAGTCTCTATATACAAATTAATTAATTAATTACTTAATTTGTTTGTTTGCTTTTAAAGTTTGGGCTGCGCTGAGACATATGGAACTCCTGGGGCTGTGGATCAGATCTGAGCCACAGTAGCAATCCAAGCTGCAGATGCGGCAATGCCAGATCCTCAGTCTACTGTGCTGGGCTAGGGACTGAACCTGCATACCACCACTCCCAAGACACCACAGATCCTGTTGCATCACAGCAGGAACTCCCAAAGTGTTGTTATTTTGTAATAATAATATAATAATAACTGATCATATCTTCCAAAAATGACAATACATATTTTTCATTATTAATCTTGAATAGCATTCTAGTTTTAGTTTTTTTCTTTCTTTTGCATTTTTCTAAGTAGCATAAAGACAAACCTGAATTCAGTTTAAGTCAAGTTTAAGACAAAAAAAGACTGAATAAGTCAGTCCTGAATTCAGTATATTTTTACTGTAGGTCAAACATATACTGAACTAAAATAAAACATTTTGTTCCACCAATTAGCACAGAAGAATGCATTTCTACCTGATCTTACTATTTTTAAAGTTAAGAAAAATTACAAATTCTATTCACTATCCACATTTTTTTCTTATTCAGTATTTAGTTTATCTCTTTTCACTTACCAGTTATACTTTTTCTGTGGTATTTTAATAAACTTTACTACATAGCAAACACCTTATTTATCTTTTGTATTAAGATAATGGATACACTTGCATAAAAAAATGTAAGGATATATTTAAAATAATGTCCAGTTTACTTCCCTGAGTATCAAGAATAAGAAATCATGATGTGAAGAACGGCTCTTTGTTATTTACTGGCTAAATCGATAGGTGTTAATTATTAGAATTTATAATGGACAATTGAAAGAAAAAAGTATAAAAGAAAGTTACATAGATTTTATATATTATATCCTAGCCTAGAGACTAAGAAGATTTTTATTGGGTGTGCATGTTTCTTTTTTACTTATCAAAAATTGATTTGAAAACATAACACTAAGCATTAATCACAATTTCTAAGACTATACCTTTAGAACTATCAATCACTTCATAGACAACTGACTCATTTCAATTCTCACTTAATTCCTTCTGTGATTTTAATTCATGGATGTATTTTTATTTTTTCTTTGATTGTAAAACCATGTATATACTTACTTACTGAAGATTACTTTAAAGGGCTAAAAAATGAAAACTGGGAAATAAAAATGGCAGGTTCACCTATGTTAGCGATATTTTTAAAAATCAATATAGGCATAGAATCAGGAAGAAAAATATTTCTGGATACACCTTTCAGACAAGTTATTTGCTAAAACAGAAACTAAGATGTGAGAAAACCAAGTACTTTAGTGAACACTAAAATGTGGAGACCCACCTACAACTAGCTGTTTTAAAGTGCTAGTATAAAATAACCAGTGAGGGGTATATTTTCTGCTTCTTATATTCGTGTTCTTAAAAGTATTCTACAAACAGATACACACTCACAAAACAAGTTAGGTGGTATTAGATAAAAAAAGATAACTTGATTTATACTGCATGTAGATTTCCACAAAAAGGCTTCTTATCTCAAAACTAGGAGAAAAACAAGCAGTTAATGTTCTTAAGTAATTCCCTGGTCCACAAAATGCTAAGTCCGGCCTTCCACCTACAATACAGTTGTACTGACACATATGTTTACATATACGCTATTCTATGCCTGCTTTTGTACTATAAAGGCAGACAGTTAGGTGGTTGCAACACAGACCATATGACTCACAAAATCTAAAGTACTTGCTGTTTTTAGAGAAAAATTTTGCTGACCCTTCATTGAACTTTTTTCCCCACTAGTCTGAAGCTCAAATAGAAGATATTTAAGTTCTATGCTTTAATATTCCTGTCTCCAATTTGCCCCTTCTAAACTGATATTCTTGGAGTTCCCTTCGTGGCTCAGTGGTTGGCGAATCCGACTAAGAACCATGAGGTTGCGGGTTCGATCCCTGGCCTTGCTCAGTGGGTTAAGGATCGGCATTGCCGTGAGCTGTGGTGTAGGTCGCAGACGTGGCTTGGATCCCGCGTTGCTGTGGCGAAGGCCGGCAGCTACAGCTCCTGTTAGACCCCTAGCCTGGGAGCCTCCATATGCCGCAGGTGCGGCTCTAGATAAAAAAGGCAAAAAGACTAAATAAATAAATAAATAAACTGATATTCTTGCTGAATTTGGCCTGCTCTTCTCATCAACTTTGGCATATAACCCAACTGAGGTACATATAACATCAAAAATATAATTTCATTTTTACTCAGAGATGTTCTTATCTGCCAGTCCATCCTCTTGATTACTTCTGCACTTAACCTATATATTTTTAATATTTATTACCTTTGTATTTCTACTGAAAGTTTTTGTTAGTAATAGGATGCAAATAAATATATTAAATAAAGATCACTATGTACCACTTCACACTCATTAGGATGGCTACTAACAAAAAATCAGGAAAAAAAAAAAACATGTGCTGGCAAGAATGTGGAGAAATTGGAACCCTTGTGCACTGTTGGTAGAAATGTAAAATGGTGCCAACATTATGAAAAAAATTACGGCATTTCCCTGAAAAATTAAAAATAGGATTTCTATGTGATCCAGCAATTCCACTTCTGATTATATACCAAAAAATAAAGGAAAGCAGGGTCTTGAAGAGATATTTGTATACCCATGTTCACAGCAGGATTATTCACAATAGCTAAAAGACAGAAGCAACCCAAGTGTCCACTGACAGATGAATGATAAATAAAATGTGGAATGCTATTTAGAATTTCACAATGGAATGCTATTTAGAATTTCTGACACATGCTAAAACATAGATGAACGTTGAAGACACTCTGCTAAGTGAAATAAGCCAGAACAAAAGAACAAATACTTATTATTTCATCTGTAGGTATCTAGATTAGTCAAATTTATAGACAGTAGATTTTATATAAAGTAGAATGGTGTGGAGTTCCCACTGTGGTGCAATGGGATTGGTAGTGTCTCTGCAGGGTGAGGATGCAGGTTCAATCCCCAGCTTGGCACAGTGCGTTAAGGGATCCAGTACTGCCATAGCTGTGCTGTAGGTCACAACTGTGGCTCAGATCTGATCCCTGGCTCAGGAACTCCATATGCCAAAAAAAGAAAAAGAACACAACAAAAAAAGAGAAAGAATGGCAGTTGTCTGAAGACAAAATGAGGGGAGAACAGGGAGTATGTATAAAATGGAAGTAAATACATAAAATGGAAGTATCAATGATGTAAATCCCAAATTACTTCAAGATGATTAAAATAATTTATGCAAAAAATATAGCCAAAACTCTAAGAAATTTAGCTACTATATTTATTATATTCATATGTATGTAATTCTTATTTTATTAATTTCATTAAAGTAGTTTTAGTTTTTCTAAATGAATCATAACCCTTTAAATTTATTTGTAATCTATAACCCTTAGCACATGCAATAGAAGTTTACTTTGAAATATGATCAGCTCATGGTAAGATTAAAAGAATAAAAATAGTGGAAAAGCACCTGGCTATGGTATGCTCTTTATAAAATACAAAAGAAAGACTACTTTGTCTCAGTAAAAAGGAAACAACCATAGAGACATTCAACTGCAGTCAGTTTTAAAACGTTCTTCTACCACTGATTGATCTATAAGTAAAATATAGTTTCAAAAAAACTATCATGTAAATAAAAAAGGAAAAGTATAAGTACAAAATAAGAACTTAGAGTCAATGAAGCAATTTTCCATTTAATATGTCTTTTTTCCACTAAATTGGAGGTATTGACATAATCTTCGACTGATTAACTGAATATCAATATCTTCTCCAAATTTAACTTACAAATTAAGAGTTGGATGCACAATTTATCTCAGTAACATAAGCAAAGTGAACATCTGTTAATTTTCTGTCATGGAAGTTTGTGTTGGGTGGGGGGGGAGTGTGAACAAAGCCTCTGATGTGTGATATTCTTTCCATCTGCACACCAGGTGGCACTGCATGGTTAATCAGAAGATGATAACACACATCAACTTTCTCACATTTTGAGATAAGAAAGCAAATAAATCAAAATTTTGTTTTAAAACATTTTTTCTTAAATGTCTATGGCAAATATGCTTAAAAATGTACTTTAAAGGTTTATGTTGAGATATTAGAGTCAATCATTATTGTAATAATTTCTTATAGATTAATTCTTTACACAAATATTATGAAGTAATATGAGTTTAAGAAATCGAGAAAGAATACTATAACTGAACTAAGTTCTCCTCCATTGATTTCTATTTTTTCATTGAAATAAATTTGTGTCACATTAAAGAGCCTTGGGGAATTTAGAACAACGGGATTTTGCTGGAGGCCCCTAAACAATTCAAAGACAGGATCTGGAGAATAACTGATTTTTATAAATTTCAATTGCAATGCTTCTGAAATAGATGTATTGCTTAAAACACAAGGTCTTAATGAAGACTCCTCTTTAAAGCACTTGTCTTGCTTTAGAACAAAGCATAAATGCTTTTAAGCATTTATGTCAAAGAAGGTGTTTAAAAATCCACGAAAAAGAATATTAGTTCTTCCGATCTACTGCTGCTCGCCAAAGATGGTATAGCCTAACTTCTATAAATAGGAAATAAGACACATATTAGCCTGCAACTTTTCTCATTTCTATTCTTTGGAAAAAATATCTCTAGAAAGAACTCTAAAGCATAGAGAAATACGCCTAGTTTCCTCTAACTTACATCAACCATTGCTATTTCCATATCATTTCCCATGGCTCTCTTTTAATTCCTCTTTCACTGTATGTCATGGGCTCCTTTATTTTACCAACTTTCATAGAGAGTGATTTACAAAAGGGTAAGATAAGCAAAGGCATGTAATTTGTAGTGTGAATAAAGCTATCCAGTAGAATGCCTCCTAGCTCTAACCGGAAATCACTGATGTTTTGTCCATATATGCTTGAAGGTATGACTTTCTAATGCAAATGCACTGAACAGGGTTATGCGGATGCAGGTTGTAAACCATGGCACTCAATACTTCTAATAATAATTTTGTGACTTCTAGTTTTTCTAATTATTCTAAAGTTCATCCTTCAACATCAACAGTTTACCTCCAGAGGACAACACAAACCTATAGGATGATTACTACATTTAAATAAATTCATCATGATGCCCATCCCACAGCGTAAGTCAATAATATCCCCTTCCAAGTTTAGCTCATGATTTTTACTCATCAAAAAATGTACCTGTCAGCCATAAGCCAGAGGGAATTGCTTCAAAAAATCGTGGTTTAACAATGCTCTGCTTTAAGCAACTATGGTAAGTAAAATACATTTTCATTCCAAAAGATATACAGAGAGAAATAAAATAGAAATTCCTCATGTCTCCATCCAAACAAATACAAAGAGGTGTTAGATATTTTAAATATAATTTATTCTTTTATAAAGTTTCAATAAAAAGAACATTGACTATAGAATATTTTAAAAAATCCTTTTGCTAAATAAATTATTCTTTTTTACTGCAATATGGCAGAAATAGATATATTTTAATTAAATAGTTAATTCAATAGATATTTATTGAGCCTCTCCAATATTCCAGGAATTCCGCCAGTAGAAAAAAGTCCTTTTAAAAAAAAAAAGATTTTCTTATATCACCATCTTCATCATAAAACACTGATTAAATTTCCTCAAGCAAATACTTTGCCTTTACCAAAAACGCTCAAAGAAAATACCTAATATTCAACATAGGACTACGGTACTGACATAATAAGGCATAAATGTAAAAATGACATTAACTATAACATTTAGAATTTGAAATTTATTGCCTGTGAGTGGGCAATCAAAATCATAAACATGTCTTGCACTTTGTAAAAAAGAAGATACTTGATAAGAATGTGAATTTTAAAAAGGCTAAATGATCAAGTATAGTTTCAAATTCTCAAGAAATTATTATGTTGTTTTTCACATTTTCCTTTCTCTTTTCATTCTTCTGATTATTTTACCTCAAAGTTACTTTATTGGTATACTATATGTCAAGAAACGTGCTGAAATTGTATAATACAAAGATTTAAAAAACTAATCTCCGCTCTCATGGGTTATTAATACTGTGTTTGTGCATAGGGTGGGGAGTGGATATAACGCACAAAACTACAAATAATACAAGGAAAACTATATCGAGTCCTATAAATGACACGTAAAACATTTTCCTATGTGTGAATACAGAATAAACATTTATCTCAACAGGATGAGCATGAAACTTTTATGTAGGAAGTAGCATTTGAGATGAGTATAAAGTATTGACTTTACCATATGGATACAGACTGAAAACTTTTCACAGTAAATAATCTGAGCCAAGGTTTAATGGTGGAAGAGTACAGGTTACTTGAATAATAGCTAGAGATCTGGCAGTGGGAGAGTTCTATAAGGAATACATTTTTCTTTTCATTAATTTATTTTTAATTTCTTTTGAGCAAGCCTGGAGCATGTGGAAGTTCCCAGGCCAGGGATTGAATCCGCACCATAGCAGCAACCCCAGCCACTTCAGTGACAACGCGGGATCCTTAACCTCATGAGAACTCTGGATGGGTATGTTTTTAAGACAAAAGGAGTATATTTGGACAACTGGTAGCGAGTTCAAAGTCATAGTAAGAAAAATTGACTCATTTTGAATGCAGTGATAACCACAAAAAATATTAGAGACATTTATAGTTTGTTTTTAAAAAGTGTTATTATCTCAGGTGGAGAATTTTTCATATTAGAGTATCATATACTCACAGTAAGCGGTGATTTGGGGCAACAAAGATAACCACGGTAGAGACCAGGATTAGCATGGTCTCCTAAAGTAATCAAACTATTTAGAAATCTGTGCCAGTTCGGTGAACTTGGATCTAGAATAAGGAGATTTAGAGATCTTTAACATAGATTTACCTATTTTCATAATAGGGGCTCAAATAATTCCAAGTCCACTGAGTCAGGTGCCTTTAAAGAGACACCACTAATACTTCCTCAGATTCTCTCCTAACCCCACATCTATGCCTGTAAAGGTGACGAGTCCCTATTACCTGCTTCTGCAGATTAAGATGCAATTCCTATATATATGTTAATATGATCAAAGACTAATTACCCTACATCTATTTTACCTCCTTCTGGGGGCTTTGCTTGAACTCATTAAGTGATGATTTAATGAACTCTCAGCTGGAATTCTATTTCTCTCATTTCTGAATTCTTGGGAGCCATCTCACAATTATGCCCGAGTACTTACAAGTGATACTAGATTAGACATTATTACAATTTTTTTAAAGTGGATTGGCAAAATATTCATGGCTCTTTTTTTCACTTACAATTATACCAGGTTTGTTATTTTAAAATAATCTGTTCATAATTATGTGTAATTCTTAAAACAACGTCAGTTTTTATCTGTAGACAGAAGTAAAGTAAGTGATCTAAAAACCTATTTCATTTTCTTCCAAATAAATAGGAAGTATACATAATTGTGTACAATTTAGAAACTCCTGATTAAGAAGCTAATTAAGAATAACTTTTACAGAGAAAAATTCTGGCTCTAAGAAGGCACAAGAGATTTAACTAAAGGCCGTACTGCGGCAAATTTAATACCACAATCTCTCAAAGGATTTTCTTAATTGTAATTATCTCTTCTTCAGCTGTTATAATATTTGGGAATCATATTTAAAATATATTCTTTTATGATGGCAGTGGAAGAAAATTGATGGTGACAGTGAGAAAAGTGAGGCTAAACATAAAACCTAATTCTTGCAGTGTATGAGGTCCTATAATGAAGATCATTAAAATGGACTCCTTAATGTGGGCAGGGTCCTCAGCTAACTTGTTGGTTTTCAGTCGTTGTGTCTGTAACAGTTTTTTACGTCGAAGTATGGACATTTGCATTTATTGCTTTTTTTTTACATTGTCTATTAAACTCATTTCTCATGTTTTGGTTGCCATTTACTGGTTTTCTTAACTTGGTTTAATGTTAATTTATTATACATAAATAATATCTAACTAAAGAGCCATTTTAACAGTTAATGCTATAAATTATATCAAAAAAGGGAACAGGATATTTTAGCTAATATTGGTACTACTACCAATATCTCCAACACTAATATTGGTAGTAGTAATAATATTAGACGAATAGCCTGTTTATTTCACTTATAATATAATATCAATTTTAAAATAATTTAATATACATTTGCCCTTGTATTTGGTCAATATGATAGTACCTTTGAAATTGCCAACATATCTTAACATCTTATTAATTTTTTGTCAAATAGTTAAACCAGTATGTTAAAAATCAATAATTTAAATACACTGACAGAGTTCCTACCATGTGCCAGGAACTATGCTAGACACTGAAGACTTATCAATGAATAAGGCAAACAGAATCTTCAGCCTGCAAGAGTTTAACTTCTAGTGGTGGAACCAAACGTAACCAGTCGATTATAACAATAGAAATAAGTGCTAAAGTAAAGTACAAAATCCAATTTGGACACCCAGAAAGGGAACAGGAACATAATGGTGTGGAGATTGTGGTGAGGAAGTGGCTTCATTTTTTCAGGGTAAAGAGTAAAGGTGGGGAGTAGATCATTACAAAAAAAGAGAACTAAATGAGGTAGAAAAAATATGAAAATAATGACAGTTGCAGGCAACAGTAGGTCCAAAAATTTAGTTTTAAAAATTGAGATGAGGTAATCTCCAGACTGAGATTATCATACAAAGTGAAGAAAGTCAGACAAACATCAAATGATATCTCTTACATGTGGAATCTAAAAAAAACTTTCATAGAGAGTGATTTACAAAAGGGTAAGATAAGCAAAGGCATGTAATTTGTAGTGTGAATAAAGCTATCCAGTAGAATGCCTCCTAGCTCTAACCGGAAATCACTGATGTTTTGTCTAAAAATCTAAAAAAAAAAAAAGGATGCACGTGAATTTATTTTCAGACACAGACTCATAGACTTCGAAAACTAACTATGGGGAAACAGGAATGGATTGGAGGTTTGGGATTGGCATACGCACACTGAGGTATATGGAGTGATTGGCCAACGGGCACAGGGAACTCTACCCAATATTCTGTGATAATCTACATGGGAAAAGAATCTTAAAAAAGAACGGATGTGTGTATATGTATAACTGAGTTTGCCATACAGCAAAGATTATCACAACATTGTAAGTCAACTATACTTCAATAAAACTTTTAAAATTAAAAAAAAATGAGGTGAGTTAAAACTGAAAACATTTCAATAGTCTGCGTTTAATGGGTAAATGACTAAAGACATAAATTGTGAATAAATCATGAAGAGCTTTGAAAGTCTTATTTTAAGGAGTTGTTCCTATTTACTGAGAAAAATATGGAGTTATTTGGGGGTATGTTTAAATGAGGGAATGACATGATGAGATCTAGTTTTAGAAAGATCACCATTTCTGTTGTGTGGTAAACAGCAGCCAAGGAGACCAGTAAGAAAGCTTGGCAGTAGCCTAGTAGTATGGAGGGAAGGGAACAGTGATGGTGAGAAGGGCATTCAAGAGAAATCTATGGAATCCACACAAGTAAAGCACCCGCTGGTGAGACAGACTATTCAGCTCTGTAATTATCTCTGCAGTCTCTGTTCCCTGTGTGTGTGCTGTGACTGCAATAATGTATTTTACTGCTATTTACCCCATAATTCTTTCTCTCTCCCAAGTATTAAAAACAAAAATTCAGAAAAAAAGCACCTGTCAAAAGAATATATAAAGTATTACCATTTTTCTGAGGGTGTCTTAAAGGAAGTTCTTTCCCTTACATGTCAGTTTAGCCTTTTCATCACTGCCAAGTTCTGTGCGAATATGAGGTGAATTAGCACAAAATGGACAATTATAAAAGGGAAGGGAAGTAGGCTCCTTGAAGCAAAGATTAAGGGTTCAACTCTTCAGTCATCTAGAACAGTGGTTCTTAAATTGGCTCTAGAATATAATCACTCAAAGAACTTAAAAAAAAAAACAAAAACAGTAGTTCCCGTCGCGGTTCAGTGGTTAACAAGCCCAACTAGTATCCATGAGGATGCGGGTTCGATCCAGCATTGCCATGAGCTATGGTGTAGGTCACAGGTGCGGCTCGGACCCCGTGTTGCTATGGCTGTGGTATAGGCCAGTGGCTACAGCTCCGGTTCAACCCCTAGCCTGGGAACTTCCATATGCCGAGGGTGTGGCCCTAAAAAGACAAAAAAAAACACACAAAAAACACCTATATTGTACTTATGCCCAGCCCACCTTACCACATCACTCCATAAACTGTAATGATATGATTACTTCTGTTTGAATCTCTTAGGATTTTCATGACTCAAAGTAAAATCAAACTAAAAACTGAATTCAGATTTCTTCGTATGTTTAATTTTTAAAACAGTGCCTGGAACATTGTAGTCACTCAAACCTTATTTAATTCACTTAATAGCTACTTACTGAGAAGTGTTGGGCATGCTATGGGAAAAAGGCAATTAGTACTTGAGGGTCTTTACAATGTATAGCAGCGACTATTAAGCCACATCTTTAAAATACATTTTCCATGTAATGCAGTATGCATGTACAAGCACACATACCAAAAACAAATACACATAATAATGGAAAAACATTTTTCAGAAATAACATTTGCCCTAACAATGTGCAACATACTTTAATACTTTCAATTCTTTTATGCTCATTTTTAATAATAAAAAGAAATAATGGTTGTAATCCATTATATTGACTTTAATACAATCAAAATGAGCCATCCGATACTCTGAAAAAACTTTGTATAGTGGATGCTCTAACTCTATTTCTGAACACTGACAGCAACACACCGTGCTGATGGTTTTATTTCATAAATACACCAAAATCTTAGAGTCTTTTAAAAAATACCAATTATTTCAAAGACAACTCAATCCAGTTTGAATAAGGCACAGAGCTTTATTTCACTTAGAGGAAACTAAACCTCTCATGGGTAAAGAGACGCACTCTTTCAGTCTCACAGTGATGTACACACAGTGAGATAATTTCCTTAATGGATTCTGTTAGAGTTAGGGAAAAAACCTAAGAGTGAGCAACGTTTCACCAGCAATATCACACACAATATTAAAAATCAGGAACTACGAGGACACACTACAGTTAATGCAATGGATTTATTAAGCTATCCTTAATAGATCATATTTAATTAAAAAATAAAGTATCATTTTCCTTATAGACATACTAACATGGCACGACTAGAAGATCTGTAATATGGGATTCCCAACTAAGAAGAGAAAATACCCCATTATCATTAAGTGACCTATGTAACCAACATAGAAGCACTAAGTTCTAAGGGTATCTTCTTTGCTATTAACTGTTCCACCAATTTCTCTCAATAAGGATTCCATGTATCAAATACAAATGATGATGCACATATATAACAGAGGCCTTTATTTTTTCCCCTTTATATCTATCACATCCTTTCTCTACCAGAATAGGAATTTAAAGGAGCATGATGTCCACTCAGCTAAAGGCTATATTTCCCAGCGTCCTTTGCTACCAGGTGTTTATGTGATGAGGATGTGGACAGTACGATAAAAACAGAAGTCATATGGGCAATTTCTGAGTCACAGACTTACAAGTAAAGGGGCTCCCTTTCCTATTTCCAATTTTTGTTAGCAGGAATATGGAAAAACTGGCCACCTAAGAACCAAAGATGGAAGTCAGGTGTTGAAGATGGTTCACAGTGTTACAATGAGACAGAACTAAATGTATATCTTGTTTAATCCTCTATTACTCTTTCTTAAAGCGGCCAAACATATAACTTAAGTAATGCAGAATTCCTATTCCAAAATTCACTCCTCCATAATGAGTGGGAAAAGGTAGATAAACAAAGTGAGTGAGGTTTAATTACAACATAGAAGCATGGTTAATGAACAAAAGCATGTAAGGATGTGAGGCTGTCGAAGTAACAGGCAGTTATATGGTAATAAAAAGGTCATAAATTCCCAGCTCGGCAATCAAGAGTGTCAAATAAATATCTCCTGTAGGATAAGGCTACTTGTCTTCTTCAAAGAGAAAACTTTTTTTTTTTGACAAGATGAAACTTTCTTGTATATATTTCATACAAAATACTGAAATAGAACATAACTGCATTCTACACATCACTACACCAAAATGTCAAAAGATTCACTTCTCAGCATGAAAATGCACAGCAAAATAAATGTGAAAGGACTCTACATTTTAAATGCTCTATTCACACCTCAGTGCAGAGTCAAATGGAGTATTGTGAACGGATATAGCAATATCAAATAATATATGTAAGGGGACTCAATAGAATAAAATAAAACTCTGAAACATTATTGATTCTTATAAATGGAAGATACCTCTACGGATGAAACCACTCAGAGTGATAAAATATTCAACTCCTCCAAATTTTTGATATAGTTTCCTTCTTGTGTAATTAATTTGCAGTCATTTCAATGCATTAGTTATTTATTTGGCCCCTATCTCTCAGTATAGAGATTCTTTGTAGACAAAGTTCACAGAGATACATAAAATTGCTTTAGCAAATACTATTCCATTAATGGAAAACATATCTTTTATATATGTAGGAAATCACAACAATGAATTTCAAATGGTTCTGTGAAAACATTTACAATGTTTCAGACCATTTGCCTCACTAAATTTTTCATTTACTATTGACCACTTACTCTTCTGTTTTTATTTAAATATAGTTGATTTACAATGTTTTATTAGTTATAGGTATACAGTACAGTGATTTAACTATCCACTATCTGTCTATATCAATCTTTCTATTTTTAAGTTTATTTTCCATTATAGGTTATTACAAAATATTGAGTATAGTTCCCTGTGCTCTACAGTAGGTCCATGTTAGTTATATATGTTATAAATAGTACTGAACATATGTTAATCCCAACCTCCTAATGTATCCCTCCTCCCCCTTCCTCCTTTGGTAACCATAAATTTTTCTTCCATGTCTGCGAGACTATTTCTGTCTTATAAATAAGTTCATTTGTATCTCTTTTTTTAAGATCCAAATATAAGTGATGTCACATGATATTTCTCTCTCTTTCTATCTGGCTTACTTCACTCAGTACAATAATCTCTAGGTCCATCCATGTTACTACAAATGGTAGTATTTCATTCTTTTTGATGGACGAGTAATATTTCATTATACATATAAGGATAGAGATATAGATATACATCCTTATCCACTCATCTGTCAATGGATACTTTGTTTCTACATCTTAGCTACTGTAAACAGTGCTGATATGAATACTGGGGTGCATGCATCTCTTCAAATTTAGTTTATTCCAGATATATGCCAAGGAGTGGGACTGCAAGATAATATGCTAACTCTAATTTTATTTTTTGAGGAACCTCCATACAGTTTTCCATAATGGCTCCACCAATTTATATTTCCACCAACAGTGTAGGAGGGTTACCTTTTCTCCACACCTCTCTAAAGCATTTATTATTTATAGACTTATTAATGACGGCCACTCTGCCTAGAGTGAGGCAACACTTCACTGCAGTTTTGATTTGTGTTTCTCTAATAATTAGCCATGCTGAACATTTTTCATGTGCCTGTTGAGCAAACATAAGGCATTTGTTGAAAGTAACAGAAACTGACTGATCCAGCTTTGCTGGTAAAGTAGAATATACCTGAAAGATACTTGCCCTATTTTCATGCAAAATTCTCAATACAAATATAATGTTCAAAAATAAAACCAAAGGCAGGAGAAGTGCCGTTAAATATGGAACCTAGAGAAAATGTCCCTAGATATTTTTTTCCTTCCTATTATCTACACATGGTCATTATACTTAGAATATGGTAAAATACTGATGACAATGGCACTCGAGTTTCTTTAAGAAAGGAGGTTCAACATAGACATTTAGAAGGTAAAGGATGTGAAAATCTATTTTTCTCTTCAAAATTTTTCATCCAAATAAAGGCAGTGACAGTGATGGTCTTGGACTTCGTACCAATTATTTAGTAAGAGAACATGTTCAATCCTGATAAGAAAAATTTAGTAGGCTAACAAGCATTCCTGATGATTTTATTGTAGAAAACAGTGAAAAAAAGAAATCCCCCCCAAATGTCATCCAGCGTGTGAATACTTGAAGAGATGAAACAGTTTTAATCTCTCAGTAGGTTTATTAGACATTCATCTTCAAAGAGTGAGAACTAGAGGGGAGACAGACAAACTCAAAGACATGAGGATGGACTTGTTCAGTTTTTATGTCACAACTGTCCATAGTATGATCATCTAAGAAAATTAATAAAACGTTTTTGACACGAAGAGTAAGTTAAATTAACTGTTTCTTCTATCCAGTTCCTCAGTATACAATAAGTGGAAGGGATAAATGTTTGAAAACTCAATCTCTGTGTGATATTTAGGCAAAATATGGAACCAGAGGACACATTAATTGCCTCAGCAGCTATACTCTGTCCATGTGACATTTAGAACTATCAATAAATATCTTTAAAATTTAAATATGAAAAGTCTTTAGCAAATATTGAAAAAAAAATAGAAAAATAAAATGAGCCAATTCTGTCCCTTAATATCAATTTAACCAATTTGTTTTCACATAAAGAGAAAGCTACAGCATCTAGATATTTCTCAGTCCAAATCCTGAGCTTCCGCGGCATGACTTTCTTGAAAGCACTTTGTTTCTTAGATGTTCACTAGTGATGAGAGTACAGTCAGAGAATGGGAAGATATAGACTCTCTTATTAAAGTCAATTCATAATAAGGTGAGACAGTCCAACTTGTTAAAAAATAGAAAATTTCCTTTGGCCATTCATTTTCATGTGTTCTTCCCTAAACAGATACAACTTCTACCAAAAGAAATATCTGAGGATAATTATTTTTCTGGACATTGTCAGGAAGTAAAAAAATATAAAGAAAAATGTTTAAAAATTAACTACTTACCTATACCAATAAAAGCAGCTTTATACCCTTCTTTTTTTAAAGTGTTCAGAGTAATTTCATTTTCTGAAAGGCTTTTACCACAAATTATCTGTAGGGAAAACATTTAAGTAACTAAATTTTGGCATTTGATTAATTAAAACCTTTTATCTCTTAACATCAAAAATAACAAAAACTTAAGAGTTCCCTAGTGTAATCCAATGAGCTAAGGACTCAGAGTTGTCACTGCTGTGGCTCAGGCTCAATATCCACGGCCCAGGAATTTCTGCATGTCACAGGGTGGCCAAAAACAAAGCAAAACAAAACAAAACAAACCCCTCAATACACACACACACACACATACACACAAAGCTGTCTCTCAGTACATAAGCCTTACATATACAAAATACTGTGTAAGTAGAAGATCAACATGTTTTACTTAAGGGATAAATGCATTTTGCCTTTTACTTAAGTACCAAAAGCTAGTGTATTTAAAATCAAGTCAGTAAACTTTCATAGCTTAATTAATTTGTTCAAGATACTATGTGGAGCATTTTAAACAATGAAATTATAAACAAGACACAGTTTTTGCTTCAATTTACAATTAAGATATGCGCAGATGTATATAAATAAATATGTAATAGAGTGTGATCAGAACACGTCTACAAGAACTCAGAGAGTGGAGAGATTCATTTTGGCTGAGGTTGTACATGAGAAAAAAGAGAAGCAGTGGGGTTTTAATAAAGCCCTTTTAAATTGAAGTATAGTTGATTCATAGCATTGTGCTAATTTCCAGGGGACAACACAGTAACTCTGTTACATATATATAACTTTCTATAATTTTCTGTTATAGAAAGATATTGAATATAGTTCCCTGTCAATAGAGCCCTTTTTAAAAAATGGATAACATTTTAACAGAGGACACTCTCCAGGGAGGATGACTAAAATGAGGGTTCGCAGGGTAGACACTCCTATTTACCAGTCAGAGTACTTTTTTCAGTTCCCAGACATGAGCCAATTTTCAGATCTTGAACCTGCTAACTGAGGAGGCTGTCAGATCCCTAGGAAGAAAGACCCTGAAATATCCTGGCAGGTAAATACTATAATGATTCCTCCACTCCTTCCCTAAAGGGACCTATGGTCATTTACCAGGTGACTGTACATTGGGCAAAGGACAAGAATCATACATGTCAAGAACACTGGACACCGGTTCTTCACTGACATTGATGTCTGAAGAGTGGGTACATACAGGGATAAGGTGAAAAGAAGAGCCTGGATGAAGTCTGCTCGCAGTGGGTTCAAGACAATCACAGACCCAGTTAGCGATTCTTCCCAAATCTCCAAGTGAATAATCAAAATTGATTTACAGTAGAATTAATCTCCACACTGGGTCTCCAATCTCTCTGAAGTAAGAGCTATTATAGCTATAATTGGAAAAGCCAGAAAACTTCTGAAACCCTGGTTGCAAGAGTAAATCAAACACAAAATCACAGCCTGGAGTAGATGAGGTGGAGGAGATAGTGGTCCATGTTATGTTTCTGCTTCATTCCCCAGTCTGGCTTGCTGAGAACACATAATTCCTGGAGAATGATTATAAACTACTTCAGGATTGGCCAAAGAGAAGCTATGATTTCAGTTTTTGCGACAGATGTGGCATTATTCCTAGAGGAGATCAGTAAGGCACACTGAATAAGAAGGCGATTTTCAAAGTTGAGCCGTGGAATGCCCTGCCAATGGACTTATCAGTAGAAAGTGATGACTCAGAATACTTGACTTTAGAGTTGGTTTATTCATTGACTCAGTAAAAAAATTCAAGAGAGATCTCCCATGTTTCCTGAGATGGTGCTTATGTATGTGTGTAAGTGTGTGTGTGTGGTTTAGAGGTGGAAGTCTGTGATTTTTCCAATGGAAATAAAAGTATCCCAATCTTTCCACCCTAGAAGAGTATAACATACAGGAAAGATGCACAAACATTGCATTTCTACAGTATTTCCACCCTAGGAGGCAACAGTGTGCAACTGAGGAAGGAAAAAAAAAAAAAAATGTGAACTGTAGTTTTGTGTATCGAAACCTGGAAAGACAAAGTGGCTTGACTCCTGATGTTAACATAGCATGACTGAAACCAGCAGGATGTTACGATACTGTGGACAGACATCATGGGAGAGGGGAAGAATAACCATTGTTGTGCAGTAAGTAGCTCCATCGTGCAAATGAGAAGAGAGTAATAATTACAGTAATCAGTGGAGTGACAAGTACAAGGACTCTTCCCTGTCTGTGCTGGGGGATGAGTCAAATTTCCCTTTTCTAAAATCCTCAAACCTGCAAACATTTGCCATCAAATCAATTACCCACTCTCAGAAAGAACAAGAAGAAAGATCTGACCAAAAAAATAAATTTTCTAGTATTATTCCTCATGAAAATGAACGAACATGTACAAAATTAACTAAAACTAATATTATATGATCACTATAGACATAAAAAATATTCTCAGGTCTGTTATACTAAAAATTGCCAATATTATTTGTTAAATGTATAGATATAGAAAAATTACATTATAGGCATTCTATTTTTGATTCTTTCCCCCATATTTTTACACATGTAAGACTTTTTAAAGTTTTTATTGAAGTACAGTTGATTTACAAGGTTGTGATCATTTCTGCTGTACAACAGTGATTCAGTCATACATATACACATATTCATTCTCATTCAGAGTTTTTCCTTTACAGGTTATAAAAGAATATTGGGTAGAGTTCCCTGAGCTAAACAGCAGGTCTCTGTTGGCCAGTCATTCCGCATACCTTAGTTGCATACACCAATCCCAAACCCCCAGTGCATTCCCTCTCCCCACCTTTTCCATTTGGTACCGGTAAATTTTTCAAGGTCTGTGAGTCTGTTTCTATTCTGCAAATAAGTTCGTTGAATCCTTTTTTACATTCCACATATAAATGATATCACATGATGCTTGTCTTTCACTGTCTGACACTTCACTTAGTGTGATGGTTTCTAGGTCCATCCATGTTGCTGTAAATGGCATTATTTAATTGTTTTTAACGGCAGGGCAATATTTCACAATATGTATGTACCATATCTCTTTCGATTCCTCTGACAATGGACATTTAGGTTGCTTTCATGTCTTGGCTATTGTAAATAGTTCTGCTATGAACACTGGGGTGCCTGTATCTTTTTGAGTTAGCGGTTTCTCCAGATATATGTAGTTTTGATTTGCATTTGTCTAATAATTAGCAGTACTGAGCATCTTTTCATGTGTTGTTTTGCCATCTCTATGTCTT
>PVHT020004944.1:1115837-1138342 GCA_004024745.2 Catagonus wagneri | reverse complement strand
ATGAAACAGATGATTTTATCAAGAAAAAGTTTCTATTAGATATTTTTACTCAAATTACAAAGAGACAGAAATGCCTAGAGATTACAAATTTAGTTTAGTCAAATTAGATTTCTATCAAATGAAATATAAATATTTTAAACATATTTAGAAAAAATAAAATCTTCATGCAAATTTATTTTTAGCTTTAAAAAATGAAGTCACTAGAAATACTAGGAAGAGTTGAAAGAAGATTTATATCTACCTAAATTCTGAATTGCAAAACAAACAAAAAGCACTTAATGGAAAAGATTAGTAACGTTTTCTGACACAAATATCACTGAAGACTTTGTTAAAGTCCATCTAGAGTTAAAAATAATTTGCAGTGGTTTACACAAAAAATTTCACTCCAAAATCGAGTTTGTTAAGATATAATAACTTAGACATTATTTCTTCCAAATGATTTTACTATGCTAGAAATAATTCTTTGATGTGAAATCAGTTGAAATACTTGATAAATTAAAATTTTCATCTCCTGCTGTTAAAAAAGTAACAAAATTTTTAAGTAAAAAAATTAAAATTTGAATTGAATTAAAAGAAAACAAAAGCAAATAAAAATGCTTTCCTAGAAAACTCTTAAAAAGGGAAAAAACAAACCAAAATCACTCAAGAATAATAACAAAAAAAGAAATAACAATGAAAACACATGGATGCTGACAAGGGTGCATTCAGAAAGTAATTAGTAATTATAAATGGTTTAACTATTCAACCTAGAAAAATGAAAATTAAATAAGTACACGAATCAAGAGGTTAAGGAAGAATAGCAAATAAATGTAAGGATAGCAGGGCAAAGAATAAAGATAGAGTCAGCAATTAGTGACTAAGGAAACAAAAACTCTGAGAGCTGTTTCTTTCAATGAATACATTTAACTAGAGAAATCACTACCTAGATTTATAAAGAAAAAAGTCAAGAACATAGGGGTGCATGTATCTTTGGAATTATAGTTTTTTTTCCCAATATATATCCAGGAGTAGAATTGCTGGATCATATGGTAATTTTATTTTCAGTTTTCTGAGGAACCTCCATGCTATTTTCCATAATTGTTGTTCAAAGCAGCACTATTCACCATAGCCAAGACATGGAAGTAACCTAAGACATGGAAGTAACCCACTGATAGATGAATAGATTAAGAAGATGTGGTATATATATATAAATATATTACTCAGCCATATAAAAGAATGAAATAATGCCATTTGTAGCAACATGGATGCAAGTATAGGTTATCATACTAAGTGAAGTTAAGTCAGAAAGAGGAAGACAAATACCATATAATACCATCCATATGTAGAATCAAAAAAAGGGTACAAATGAACCAATCTAAAAAACAGAAATAGACTCACAGGCAGAAAACAGACTTATGATTGCCAAGGAGGAGAGGGGAGGGAGTGGGATGGACTGAGAGTTTGGGGTTAGTAGATGAAAACTATTACATTTAGAATGGATAAGCAATGAGGTCCTACTGTATAGCTCAGGGAACTATATTCAGTCTCTTGAGATAGACCTTAATGGAAGATAACATGAGAAAAAGAATCTATACATATGTAAAACTGGGTCACTTAGCTATAGAGCAGAACTTGGCACAACATTTGTAAATCAACTGTATTCTAATAAATTTTTTTATAAAAGAGTAATGAGTACACCCTGATTTATGCAGTATATCTGGTACTGTAAAAACTGAATGCAATTATTTGTAATATAAATTCAGAAGCATCTCAAATTTATTTCTGATTCATCTTCAACTGGAAGTATCACTTAATATGTTAATTTAAAGTCTCAATCCTTTATTTAATGAAACTTAGGTAAAAACCTGTATTTAGAATTAAAGACATATTAAAAAATATTCAGTATATATTTTTATAAAGCAAATTATCATCCTTAAATCTATTTTGAGGAGCATTTGAATTTTTTTTTTTTTTTTTGCCACATCCACAACATGTATAAATTCCTGGGCCAGTGAAGGAAGCTTCACCACAGCAGTGGCCCCAGCTGCTGCAGTGACAATGCAAGATACTTAACCTGTTGTACCACAAAGAAACTCCTCAACAATATTTTTGAATGCCAAGTTTTCATAAAGTTTGTGCACAACTGTACTATGTATTCACTATAAGACTTGTTTAGTGACTATCTATGTGTTTCATCACCCAACCACTGTCAAATAAAATGAAATTATAAATGTAAAAATATAAAATATTGTTTTTTGTGTTTCCCTTTTTATTAATTATTTTATTTTTATTTCTACATGCAAGAGCTATAGTCTCATCAGTTTTCAAAATATTTTCTGTATGTACTTACAAAATGTATTATGTAAATCATAGTACTTTATTAATCTATTAATTTATATGCATTATAAAGGTAAAATTTTGGAAATAAAAGTAGCAATATGTTCAAGTGAAGGGCCAAAGTATGATACTCTTAAGTAATTCAAAAGAATAGGAACATCTAAAGCTATATTTCAAAATTAAAATACATTAATTTCTTTACCATCTTTAAAAGAACACAATATTTATTTCACAAAACAGTTAAAAATACAAAGCTGCTGCTTTCTACCTTGCTGATTTACTGTTTTTATTGAGCAGGGATTATCACATTAACACCACTGACATTATGCTTATAGTAAACAAAATAAACCTTTGTAAGAAATTATGTTCCAAATTGTGAAATACAAATGTTTCAGAGTGTACACAACTCACATGAAAAAAAATGTGATTAAAGAAACCAAATCCTTCTATTAGCTGCACTGAACCCCTAAAGCAATTTAGGAATTTGTTTCTTACAGACAATTAATCACATGCAGGCGTGCCAGATGAGAACTATCGATTGCCCTTTTCCAGGCTAGTGGCATTCAGACAGTAGACAGACAAATGCCCTAAGCAAGGAAAAGCATCTTTCTGCTTCTGCCTGGTGTAGCTTTTAATTGTTCTTTCCTAAAGTGTCTGACATTTTGCTGTTAATCTTTAGTGTAGAGCTTATTCCTTTCTTTGGGAGCAATATACATATAAGTGTTTAGTTGTTCACTTACTTTTACACCAAGGTCCTTCATAAGCTCAATCTCAAAATTCACTACATCATATGGCAGCCGGAATTGAGGGATTTCAGAAGTACTGAAAAAAAGTAAGAAGCATTTGTGGAAAGTCACCACTTTTTAAAATCTTTTTTAAAAGATTTTTTAAAAATCTTTATTGATAAGTATTAAAGGAATAAATATCTCTTCTAAGGGCATTTTCACATCACATAAGTGTGAGTGCAAGGATATCTACATTTTTCTATACATGACAAAATATGATATGGGTTATAATAGAAAGAGTAGAAACTGTTGTAAAAGTAAATAAATAAACAATGAAAAACAAAACAACTGTTCAAAAGAAATTCTAATACTTTTAAGTTTATCAAAGTATTTAGTTGATTTATTTACTAACAATTCTATAAATTCCTAAGACAACACAATCTTTTATAAAACAAAAAATATCTGAAAGTATATAATGTTTAATACACATATCATAAACATACACATATATACATACATATCTATGTATTCTATAATTTTACCTCTAGTTTGTACAAATCTAAATCAAAAACTTTGTATTACCACGTTCTTCAGTATATTACGGGATAAATTCCACGTGATATACAGAATATTTTTGTAGTAAAACAATCTTCTGTGAAAACAATAAGTGTACCCAAAGGATATAGTAATTGAAAAGTAATACTATTTTATATCAGTGCTCACTGTACTTAAAAAAATTCACAAGTCTTAAGGTACAATCATTTCAATAGTTAATATTTCAGAGTATCAAAAGTAAGCTCAAATAACTTTTCAATATCTTATAGTAATTAAAAGGCTACATATGTTCATGAATATATAGTAATTCATGTTTTTATTCATCTATTCAGTCAATGGGCATTTACAAAATACCAGGCACCATATTAGCTGCAGCAATTGATGGCAAATTTCACCAAATTCTTACTTTTAATAAACTCTCATTCTTGTGAGATATATAAACAGATAACTGTGAGAAAATGTAGTACATGCAATGAGAGGCTACATCTAAGCATTATAAAGACTGGTTTATAAAATAAATAAATAACTCTTGAAGATGAACCTTCAGGATCATTCAGTGCAAAGTGAATCTGTAGGCTTTTCATTCTTTGGTGACTTAAGAATATGAATATTCAATTAATTTACATACATCAGTCAGCAGGGTACCCTGCTCAGTGCTACAGAAAATACAAAGCACTGGACAGCATAAAATCAAGGACCTCTATTAAAGGAGTTTTCCACCTCGTTAGGGCAAAGTTTATACATAAGAATGATTTAGGGCTTAGGTCAGAGATAAGAACCTCCTAAGGTGATCTTTGGGACAACCATTCTACCACAGAGTTGTCATAATGCTCAGGAACCACAGAGGATCTGCCTTCTTAGGGTAGCAGAATATGCCACTCCAAAACATGCCACTTTAGTACAGGATTATTTGAGCTAAGTACAATTGAGAAGAAACAGATATAAGAAAAACTCTCTGCTCCCCCATTGTTTGCCAAAAAGCAGGACATAAATTTGCAAGGGTACGTCTCCCTTTTCCATATCAGGAAGGACAAAACTGATCATCACTAGGAGAAAATTCTAGACTCTTATCAGTTCAGAGATGGGTACTAAGAGGAATCTACACTACAAACCTTCCTGAATAACCTCTTCTCCTTTGTCCTATCACTTTTTCACAAATTTACTGTGTTGTTAAGATGCTATATAAACCTCAATTTCTGACCCTCCTTCTCTGAGTTACTGATCAATGAGTTCTCCCACATGTATGCACAAGACATGTGTTAATAAACACTTTTTCGCCTTAATTTTCCTTAGGTTAGTTTATTTCACAAGGCAAGCTACTGACCTAAGAGAATAGAGGATATTTCTTTTCCTTCTCTATAATTTCCAAGGCTAAAGAGAAAAATTCTTAAATATTATGGATTGTATACAAGCACAAATAGACACCTGGTCTTACAAGCCTGGGGGTCTGTGGGCAAGAGATTGAAAATGGAATAACATTGGAGTCTGATGAAAGTCCGAAAGGCTGAACAAGAAAGCAAAATGCCCAGCTAGAAGAAACCAAGCACAGAAAGGTGAGACTCTAAATACAAACAGATACACTGTGAGGCTGAGTATCTTCCTCTGACTTGAGATTTTTATAAAGTTTGAGTAGAAGTAAATGATACAAAAGAAAAAAAAAATATGGGAGTTCAGGCCAATGGCTCTAATTTAAGAAATAGCTCTGAAAGAACAAGTTAATGAAATAGGAAAAATTTTTTTCTGTTGACCAGAAAAAAAAAAGGTAACATAGGCAACCTACTAAGAAGAAACCTGAGCCTGGAGGAAGTAGAACCAAAAGCTGAAGTAGCTATCAGAAAAAAGAGAATTCAGGGTTTCTGGGGCTCAGAACCACATACTCCCCTGAACTCACTGTAGCCAACGCTTAACTTAGCACATGTGTTATGAATAAATGTGTGAGAATCACATCTCCTACAGGATATAAAAGTAATGTGAGATATGATACTAGAAAGAGGTAGATTTGATCATAATTAAGTAGGCAGGGAATAAGGAGGTTATTATTGATTGTTATAAATATGACATGCTTATATTCACCAATGGATAAGGTCAGCAGACAGACGGGTGATACACACACATTCACAATGCAATATGACAAGTATACATTACCAGATGTGAACAAGAATGTTTCCAAGGAAGGAAAATTTGTTTTGGGATGAGATAATCAGGTTGGTGAAATGTGACAAATGATCAGCTTTCAGACAAGCGAAGAGATAGGGCATCCTGGGATGGGAGCAATGGTAAGGAAGAGGAACGGACAGACTAGAGGAGATGCATGTTTTAAAAATCATCCACTCCAGGAGTTCCCTTCGTGGCTCAGTGGTTAACGAATCTGACTAGAAACCATGAGGCTGCGGGTTCGATCCCTGGCCTCGCTCAGTGGGTTAAGGATCCGGCGTTGCCGTGAGCTGTGGTGTAGGTTGCAGACACGGCTCGAATCCTGTGTTGCTGTGGCTGTGGTGAAGGCTGGCGTCTACAGCTCCTGTTAGACCCCTAGCCTGGGAACCTCCATATGCCGTGGGCGTGGCTCTAGATAAAGGCAAAAAGACAAAAATAAAAAAACCAAAATCATCCACTCCAGGTATCAAATGCTCTACAGCACTAAAATGCCATTTTTAAAATCCCCTCATGCATTTATAAACACCTAACATAGTCTATATTGGGTTTATTGTAGCTGTATTGAGTCCCATGGGAACAGGCACTTTAATTTATTCACCTTTGTAGCTCTAGTGCCTGAGATAATGACACGACAAAGCTGAAAGGAAGGGAGGAAGTGAGGAAGGAAGGCAGTCAAGGGGGAGGGAGGAAGAAAATATCTGTAAATATCAGTAATGGAGGGATTTCTGGGCCAAGTTAAATCCTTTACCTCTTAGGTTATGGGGACTTATTAAGATATTTCAAATAGAAGTGTGAAATAATCATATTTGGAATCTACAAGGAGAATGAATTTGAAAAAGTCAAACCAGGAAGCAAAGAGAACCACCTGGAGGTTACTGTATGGTACAGGAAGTGAGATATTAAGGGTATCAGAGTTTGAAGAGTACGAGGATATTTTTTATAAAGTATTCCTAAAATACAGTTGCCAGGATATTGAAGGCTAACACAGACAAAGACCCATACATTCTGGTCATGCCACTACCGAGACAGCAAACTCAAAAAGAGGAGCAATACTGGTATGGTGAAATCTATGAGGAGACATCCAGGATTCTAACCAGGACAGAGAGAGGTCAAGGCAGATATAGATTTTTAAATAAACTGCATGTAGGTGGGAACTGAAACCAGGAGAATAAATGAGATTACCCTCAAGACTGAACATAGAGAAAGGGGATAAAAGGATAAATGATGGGATTTAATTGGGCTGGTAACTTCCCGTTTGCTGTGTTTATAAAAACACTTTTATTCTTCTATATGTGTTCTTCTAACAATCTAAAGTTTTGGAAGAATTTTTTTCCTTGCGGCCATAAATCCTTTAGTACACTCAGTGGAGTGTCTAGATATTCTTTAAAAAAAAATCTTTCTTGTACGTTCATGTCTTTTTCATCTAAATGAAATCAACCAATAACAACACCCTTCCATTCTTTTTAGAGTACAATCCTAATACTTTGACAGACTTTTGCTTTCATTTATTATGGTACAGGTACCACACACTTTAAATTTGTGTTACATCACATACGTTCTTCAAATATTTCCTATTACTAAAACTTTTTCACCTAAACTCCATTCTTTATTGTCAATCAATATCAAGTACAATAGACATAGTGAAAACATAGCATCTGAAATAGCTAAAGCAAAGGACACTGTTGCTAACTGTTCTAACAAAAGTTTCATAATTCAAATATATTAATTTCATAAGGAATAGAAAAAAAATCTGAGTATATATACATATATATATGATGTACATTTAAAATCTTTCAACACCACTTGTATATCAATGTTATCATAAAATCAAGTCATTCACCTTTCTAAACTTCTATCTTGAAAAAAGAAGCCACAATAGGAGGAAAGTAAAATTACTGATTATTTCATAACTTTGCTAACACCATCAAAAATGACCAACTGATTCTATTCAATATAACAGGGGTTAAGTCCTGGATATCTTTCAGCAAATCTAGTAATGTTTTAAAAAGTGATTGTGGTACTTATTCACCAAGTTTAAAAGAAACTGTTTGGATGCAAAGGAAAAGGAATGATAAAACTTGACATCACCTCTTTAAGCAATTGATTTCAAATACAAAGCTAATTTAATCTTTTGTAGCCACTTTGAAGATACAAGAGAATAAGAAGCATCTGTAAGTGAGAAAATAAATTAACAGGCTAGTGTTGTGGTTGTAATTCCGGCTAAATTCCAGTGTCAGTTTTTATAATCCTGTAGCAGGGATACATAATGCCTCAACTATGGGAAAAGTCCAAAGGAGACTGATTAAACATGCCATACTGTCCCTGAATCCTGGGAGGATTCAAAGGCAAAGGAAAGAATTTAAGTCAAAAAAACTAAATTATAAAAATATGCTTGATCATTACACCAGGGGACTGTGTCCTACTGAAAAATATTTAGCACATATATAAAAACACAAGTTAAGTGCCAATTTATGTGATTTAGACATGCCAACCTTGCATTTGAGTAAAAAAAAATAGAGATGTTAATAACCATAATAATCTTTTACCAAAACTGTCAATATAACTATAATAATCTTTTACTAAAATTATAAAATAATTCACAAACAGTGCTTATTTCATTTTAGGAGTCTTGGGAAATGCAATTAAGGTGCAAAAAGATTTTTCTAGACTACTTGGCTAAAAAACAATTACATTTATATTGTTTTAAATTAGCTCACATATTTTATGACGTGTATAAGAGAAAAAATTTACTACCTTTATACATAAGTCGTTAATAGATAATTTTTTCTACTTAATAAAACTTTGATAAAATGCCATTAAAAGCAGAAAGTATAAATAATCCCAACAAAATGATATATTAGGTATTTACTTTCCAGAAAAACTTTTTAAATAAAATATGTTTAGTACTTTAAAACTCATAGTGATGAATCATCAGTATAGAAAAACAATTATTTCTTGGCAATCAGGCTATTTATTCTTCGACTCATCATATCCTCTCTAAAGGGTCTTCTAACTATGTGATATTTTCGCTTAATAATTCAGTCAGAGAGTTTTATATTAACAGTAGCTGATTTTGAAATCTAGCATATTGTCACTGGGCCAATACTGAAATTTATATATTTATTGATACATATTTATAGGCACGATAAAATCTTGAAAAATAAAGCAGAAGTTTTAAATTACAACTTGATTAAACTTATTCTCTGCGATTATTAAATATGACAAAATTTTTGCTTAAACGATAGAGTAGCCAACAAAATTTAAATGCTAAGTATAACAACTGGCCAAACGCCTGTATTTTTATAATTGTATATTTTTATAATTTTTATAATGATATTCTAATACAAGTGACACATTTAGAGAAAATAATTGACTAATATTATTATCACCTAAATTTGTTCTCATTTTTAGATCAAATGTTTTATGGAATAATCACTTCTTACAATCTTATTTCCTTATGATCATAAGTGTAATGTCCACTATAGAGTTCCATTCATTTTATATTTTTCAGACTATTTTCCATTATAGAGTACTCTAAAACATTAAATACAGTTCACTTGTTGCTTATCTATTTTATGAATAGAATTTTGTATCTGTTAATCTCGAGATCCTAATTTATCCCTCTCCCTCCTTTTCCCTTTTGGTAACAATAAATTTGTTTTCTATGTCTGTGAATCTGTTTTGTAATCAATAAGTTCATTTTTATTACTTTTTAAGTTCCACGTATAAGTGACATCATAACTTATTTGTCTTCGGTCCGACTCACTTCTCATAGGTATGATAATCTCTAGGTCTATTCCTGTTGCTTCAAATGACAATATTTCATTTCTCTTTATGCCTGAGTAGTATTCCGTGTGTGTGTGTGTGTGTGTGTGTGTGTAGGTGTGCGTGTGCGCACGTGTGTGTGTGTGTGTACCACATCTTCCTTATCTATTCATCTGGTGATGGACACTTAGACTGCCTCCATGTCTTGGCTCTTGTGAATTGTACTGCTACGAACATTGGGATGCATGTATCTTTTCAAACTAGAATTTTTGTCTATTCTGGTTATATGCCCAGGAGTGGGACTGCAGGGTCATATAGTAACTTTCTTTTTAATTATTTAGGGAACTCCATACTGTTTTCCATACTGGCAGTACCAATTTACATTCCAACCAACAGTGGAAGAATGTTTCCTTTTTTCCACATCCTCTCTAGCATTTATTATTTGTAGAGTAATTAATGATGGACATTCTGACTGGAGTGAGGTGATACTTCACTGTACTTTAGATTTGCTTTTTTCTAATAATTAGCAAGGTTGAACATCTTCCCATGTATCCATTGGCCATTTTTACATCTTCTTGGGATAAATGTCTATTTAGTTCTTCAACCATTTATGATTGGGCTGTTTGTTTTTTAATATTGAGCTCTATGAGCTGTTTGCATATTTTGGAAATTAAGTCCTTGTTAATCACATTGTTTGAAAATATTTTCTCCCATTCCTTAGGTTGTCTTTTTGTTTTGTTTATGGTTTCCTTTGCTGTGCAAAAGCTTTTAAGTTTGATTACATCCCATTTGTATAGTTTTGCCTTTATTTGTCTTAGAAGACTGATCTAAGAAAAAACTGCTACGACTTATGTCAGAGAACGCTTTGCCTATGTTCTCTCCTAGAAATTTCACAGTATCATGTCTTAAATTATTTTGAGTTTATTTTTTATATAGCATGGGGGAGTATTCCAATAACTTCATTGATTTACATGTAGCAATCAAGCTTTCCCAACACCACTTGTTGAAGAGACTTCCTTTTCCCCCATTACATATTCCATCAAGTTCCATTTATTTTAAATAAAGCAAACTCCATCCAATTTCTAAGTTTAGTATAAATATCTGAAAGCCACTGATACAAAATGAAATTTTCCATTTTAGTGAATGAATCTTCATGGAAATAAAAGACTATGGACTGAATCCTGATTTACAATAATTATGCTGATTAATAGCAAATAAAAAGGTATTTATGAGATAAACTCTGCATAAATGTACATTAAAATGGAATATTTTTAGTAGATTATAACTGTAATCAAATGCAAAACTTAGATTGTAGGCTGAAAATATGTAAGCAGGACAACGTGTCTTTGTACATAACAAAATGTATCATCCAATATTCCGTGGAGGTAGGTCCCCCTATATCCAATGTGCATAATTTTCACTATATATCGCCACTAAAGGAAAGATTTACAGGGATTAAATAAGTTTTCATATGATCGGTTCCTCTAGTCATAAAATATTTTGCTGAGATTTAAATTCACAGAACTAGACAGTGAAATTTTAAAATAAATAATGTTGAAAGCCAAATGCAAATTTAAAGTGAATAATGAAATCAAAATTTGAGCAGTTGGAAAAAGAACATTTAAAATACCATCTGTGAGCCTGAAGTTCCTATATGATTACAAACCCACAATATTCATAATTGTTTTACCCCATAATTTTTGACACCATGAACATGAAATAAATGTAGGCATTACCTTAAACCACCAACATACTCTTGTTTTTCAAATATAGTGATGTCAGAGTAGCCTAATCGAGCCAAGAAGGAAGCACAGCTTATACTTGCAGGCCCAGCACCCAAAAGAGCAATCTTTGCAGAATAAGCTTCAGGCATTTTCTCTGGGGACGGCAGACAAGGATTCCTGATTTGTGGGATATTCATTGCTTTGAATACCTAGGGGAAAATCAATTGGCACGGTTAAAAACTTTAAACTATTTTTTATAATCTCAAATATATTTTTAATGTTTCAAATCCATTTGTGCTTTTAATAGAAATAAGTGGAACATTTTAAGTATTAGAAGAGCATATTTAGAAGTTACCTTGGGTCAAGTTAATGATAATTTATGCTTGACTAACTCTTTCTCAATATTTGAAGTTCCTGTCCTGGGTCATACCTACTCTACGAAGCATTCCTGACTCACTTGCTCACTCTCAACTCTGGGCCAAGTTAAATGCTCCTCCTCTGAGCTCCTGGATCATACTTTGTATACTACTAACAAGATAATTTACCATTGCATCTGTGTGTCGTGTTTCCATCTTAGTCCGTAAAATATTAGTTCTTGTCAGAGATTATGTATACACACACACATAAAACATATTAACTATCTGTTTTAAATATTTTCAGAAATGTGTTACCATTGTATGACCAGCAGTTAGCACTAATCTGGCACATAGTCGACACTCAGTAATTACTTTATGGCATCTGCTTCTGGTTATGATAGATTAGTTTTTCAAGGAAAATATTTCAAAAATCTATTGGAAACAGCAGAGAGCTACTCAAGTGAGCCAGACTACAGTGGCCAAGATCGCAGAGAAAAGGGAAGAACAGATACGTCTGCTGATAGTCTGGGAGTTCCTTTTATCCAGAGGGAATTGGCCACTTCTTAGCAGAGTGAGGAAGACCAAGAATCTCGCAGCTGGAGGACCACAGCTCAGAAGATTCAGCAAAAGAGATGTGTGGTAATCTGAGACTAGGGAGTCACGGGGTTTAGGGAATGTAAGAAGCTAGAAACCAGAAGCAGAAGTTAGTGCAGAAAAGCTGAATCTTACACTGCATAGGATGGAAGGTTAAGAATCCAAACAAAAAAATCTCTGTAAATCAGAAAGGATCTTTCTGCACTCTTATAGGCCAGAGGAAACAAAAACCAGAGTACAGGAGTGGCTAAAGAAGAAAAGGTCCTAGTAAATACCTTAGCATACAGCTGAAACTTCTGAAGGATTATACTCTGCAAATCAGTGGAGCAAATCAGAGGTGGACACATAACCCCAAGTGAGTCAGTTCAGCCCTTGATTTGGATGAAGGTGATAAGGTGTCACTCCTACCTGCCTACCAAATGATAGGGTGGACCTTCTGTGAAGGACAGTAAGTCTACTGCAACATGTAGAGATTTTCATACATAAGGCTTGGCTTATTGATTAAAAAGACCAAAAATGATGAACAAAGAACTGCTCATAACTCAGAAAACTGAAAGATCTGCATACATAATCCAGTAAGTACTGTTATTAAAAACAGGCTTTAGAATAACTATGATGAACGTGTTAAAAAAATACCCAGGACTGTGAACTTCATCAGGAAACTTGAATTTGATTTAAAAAAAAGAAATTTTAGAAAAAAATTAAAATTAAAATTAAAAACTAAATATACTTAACAGTAATTTGAACAAGTGGGCAAAAAGGACTCATACACTGAAGATGGAAAGCAAATAGGGAGGAAAATACATAAAAGAACATGAGACAAAAAGTCCCAGATTGAATATATGCACAATTGAAATCCTAAAAGGAAAGGAGAGGAAGAATGAGGTGGAAGCAATATTTGAAGAGGAACAGACCAAGAATTTCTCCCAACTAATGTAAGACATCAAGGCACAAATTCAGGAGGTTCTAATTAAATTAAAGAAACTCAGGCATATCACAGTAAAATTGCTGTAAGCCAAAGTAGGAAAGACAAAGCCTTGAAAACAACCAAAGAATAAAGACAGTGCTACCAACAAACAGCTAATCAGGCTGACAGCTTTCCTCTCAAAAGGAATGATGGAAGTCAGAAGACAATGAAACAGCATTTTCTGAGCAATGAAAAAAAAAAAGGAACACCTTCCACACCTAGAATTCTACTGAGACAGAAAATATCCATTAAATGTGAAGGTTAAATAAAAACATTTGCAGAGAGCATTTGTGGGCACCAGTGAAAAAAATACTGACAGATATAAAGTTCTTTAGAAAGAAGGCATTATCCCAGATGGAAACAGGAAGTAGAGAAAGGAAGAAAGAGCACTGAAAATTATAAATATGTCAGGAAATGTAAATGAATATTGACTGTAGAAAATAATATCACATGGTGTTTAAGGTAAATGAAAACTGATATACATGATAAAAGGCATGCAAGGTTAAGCTCAAGTAGTGTACACAAGATCACAATGCTATCTATGAAATGTACTAATATATAACTAGTGTATATTTACATATATTGGTTAAGGATTCATGTTGCATATCTATAGTAATTACTAAAATAGTAACAGAATATTTAACTAGATAAGTTGTTGGAAGAGGGGGCTATTTAAAAATACTTTAATACAGAAGAAATGAATGAGAGAAAATTATGAAAATACTTAAGGAGAGGTGGGGGCGGGGGTAAAATCCAGAAAACACATAGTAAGATAATGAATATAAACACACACATATGAGTATTTAAAGTAAATATAAATAAAAGTTCCAATTAAAAGACAAAGATCATGAAAGATATAAACCTTAAACAGAACACAAAAAGAAAAATTAAAGTATAAAAACCCTTATACTACACAAACACTAATCAAAACTAGGCAGTTCTAGGCATACCAGTCTCAGACACCAGACTTTAAGGAAAGATGTATTACTAAAGTTAAAGGATAATTACAAGGTAAATTTACCAGCAAGATTTTATAATTCTAAATCTATAGGTACCTGATTACAATTTCAAAAACTTCAGACAGAACTAAAAGTAGAAAAAAATACATCAACATGTTCTCACTATTCTCCTCTGATCAAAACTTGACTATCAATAGAGGTGGCCTGTGAATAAACTCATAATAAGGGTAAAGTATTTATAATATATAATTGATTACCTCACAGGATTATTTACATTTAATAGGATAAGGCAGTACATTCCTCTCCTGTGGAAACCCAGGCTAAGAAGAGACAGATGGGAGTTTTTCTTGGGAGTAAGTAATTAGAGACAGGCCTTGATGTTTTCTTGAAATCTACATATATCACCAACTACTCTGAACAAAATCTGCGATTCAAAATATTTAAGGAACATCCAAACAATTCCATTTAAAAATTTAAGAGTATTATCAACAAGGTTTAATTACTCAGGATGAGTTAACGTCATTCACAAATATTCCCATAGCTTTCTGTCATTTTTATCCAAATAGTTAACATTTTACTGGTTTAATTATCTGTTTCTTCACTTAAAACATAAGATTTTTAAGGTCAGATGCCATCTTTGAATTTTTCCTTGAATTTACGTATTTTATATAGAATAGCTTATATAAATTTATTAACAAAAAGTTTATATTAAATTAGTAACTATCATTTATTTCCAACGCAACTTAAAATTTTATAAATTACATCTATATACTGCTCTTTCCTTTGCTATCCAGAACAGCATACTTTTTTCTCTCATTTATATTTGAATCAACACATGTTTTTACCTTTCATTCCCTTCTAGATAACTTGGAAAGGAACTAAATTCTTATTCTAAATGAATAAACTATTTTACTTCACAATTTAAAAATGTATTTGAAAGCTAGTATATTTTCACAAAATTTCCATATACTTTTCACAAAACAATATGTAAAACATGCACTTAACATGATCAGGAAGAGCTATAGATAACTTTATTTAGGGATTAAATAAATGTCAATTTCTTTTATATTCAGTTGAGTACTTCAGATCTGCAGACTAATAACTGACAACTTTCCCAAGTTAAAATTCACTAGCATTTATAAATTAACATTACATTTTAATAAATTTTAGAAGGATAAACATAATTTTAAAGAATCATTCATTGCTGACATCTTATACAACAGAATAGAGTTTAATGTGACTGCTTAAGGATTTTACCAGACAAAACAGTATTATAATTTGAAGTTCTCCTGTGATAACCAGATAGAATAGGATTTACAAAATATCTGTCTTGTTTTATGCACTCATAAACAAGGGATGGTTTAGTTTTGAGACCGTAAACATATCTGACACAAATTCTAGCCAATGTGTGAATAAAGTAGCAAATATCCAATAATATATATTATGTAGAAATTTCACCTAAAATATTTAAATTACTTTAATAAGATTTTAAGTATTAATTTTAAAAAAACTTCAAGATCCAAATATTGAACTAAAATAATGTTTACTAAATCCCCATTCCTGCCAAACAAAGAGTTGGAGGCTCTCAGTATGGAAGCAAGCATACTTCGCAACAAGCACAGCACCACTGGGCCCTCACTAGAATCTGGATGATTAATCTCTGAGCTGTGCCCCTCACACTCTGCAGCTTATGAGATGCTTAATACACACTCAATACACTACCTTACCCAATACACTAATCTATGGATTGACAGTCCTTCACCTGTTTTGTTTTGCTTTGTTCTGTTATTATTAACCTATTTTTGCACTAGATTTTCCACCTTAGTTTCACAGTAGGTTGATCAACCTTGATAGTTTTTCTTACAAAATGAATATTTGAATAAAATTTTGTAATCTTTATCACAAAGCGTGATATATGTTTACAGGTCTGGCACTTGGGGTTGAGTCTTGATCTCCATCACTCTCGTGGTCTATGGTACTGAACAAGTCCTTTTAAATCTCCATGCCTCAGGCTCCTCAAACTGTGAAGCAGGGTTAATAACATCCATCCCATAGGGTTACTATAAGCATTAAATCAGTCACTAAAAGTATAACATTTTAGAAAAGTGCCTGGGTATAATATATTAAATGCAACTTCTCAATTTAGCTGGTATGCAAACTGCATGAGAAAGAGTATACCTAAACTTGTACTGTCAGGCATGGCAGCCACCAGCCACATGTGACTATTCAAATTTATATTCAAATTCATTATAGTTATTTAAATTTAAAATCCAGTTCCTCAGTAGCACTAGCCATATTTCAAGTGCTCAATATATACATGTGGCTAGTTGCTCATGTATTAGAGAATATTTCCATCACTGCAGAAATAAAATTTACAACATATAATAGACAAAATGACCTCAAAATCATAGTTAATGTAAAAATTAAATAAATAATATTAAGTAATGAGTTTTCAGTATGGGTTACATTTGCTTTTAATATGATTTATACGATTATAAGGTTATACAATTTAATTTTTCACAATGGTTGTATTTAACAACCAGCTTACAAAATTCCTGAATATTTAAACAGCCTCTCAAGAGGCGGGCCAGGGTGGCTTCAACATACTACTGGACTTTGAAAACATGTGAGGTTTCATCTAATTTTTTAAAACCCTGAGTTATCTGCATCATCAATCCCAAATTTTGAGATATTTCAGAAACACTTTCCAATTTCCTCAACATCTGAAGGATTAAGTGACACTCTATCCCTTTAAAACTGTGGTATTCAATTCCTTTTCACCTGAAATACACATAGTAGATAAATTCATATGTATACAGTATACTTCCATGAACATAGCCTGAATGTGACAAAATGTTAAAAGAAAAAAAGAATAGGCCAGGAAGTCAAATAAATAGCACCACAAAAATTTGGGAGGAATAAAAGAGGGGTGTTGATAAGATCTTCATTTTTATAAACCTGAGACATGAAATCAATCATTTATACATCTAAAAGAAGTTATTTTATAAAAGTAAGTATATTAATATATCTGATAAAGCAAACCCTGCACTATGTTTAGAATATTGGTAAATTTTTCTTTATACTACCAATCCATAGATAGTATGAATGAAAAATGTAATTAATACTATTGAGAAAATAGCACGAATTAATTTTGTCCCTATTCTTGGTAATTAAAACAAATCTATAAAATTTAAGAATTTTATGAATAGCAATGATTTTCATTTCATTTTTTAAAACTAGTCTTCAAATAAATGTAACAAAATTGCAAATAAATTACCTATAAAAGCCATTTTCGGAGTTCCTGTCGTGGCTCAGTGGTTAATGAATCCGACTAGGAACCATGAGGTTGCCGGTTCGATCCCTGGCCTTGCTCAGTGGGTTAAGTATCCGGCGTTGCCGTGAGCTATGGTGTAGGTTGCAGACGCGGCTCGGATCCCGCGTTGCTGTGGCTGTGGCGAAGGCTACAGCTCCTGTTAGACCCCTAGCCTGGGAACCTCCATATGCCGCGGGAGCGGCGCTAGAAAAGACAAAAAAAACAAAAGCCATTTTCCACTTATTAACAATATCAAAGAGCATTCTCTAACAGTTTTCCCTGGAGTATAGATCTTGATGTCTCATCATATAACAAAAACTTAATCTAAGACAACGTCCTCACATGAGAAAGATCTCTTTCTTTAAAAAATTTCAGATGTCAGGCCATGGCTTAATTTTCTGAAATGCAATTTTTTTCTAAGCCAAAGAGTCAACTTCCAGAAACAAAGTAATAAAGGAAAAAAAATAAGTTAATCAACACAAAGTAGTAATTCAAGTATTTAAGGAAGCATGAAAAGTATACCCAATGCATATTGTATTTTCCCACAATATTAAGAAGGTCAATATTCACTGAGCACAAATTATGTGTCAGGTTTTATTCTAAGTCTCTATACAGATGATCTCATTTAGTCTTCAACAGTCCTGTTATGGGTAAAAATATTATTTCCATTTCCCAGATAAGGAAACTGTGGCCAAGTACTCATATTAAGGATTTTATCCCAATGCTGTTTTATACACAGCCTGAAGTCTTAAACACTGTTGCTGTCATGCTGTCAATTTTTTCAGTAATTTTCAATAGGAAATCATTATATACTCATAATATTTCAATGGGAAATATATAACGGAAAAAAGCATTATATGAATTTATCTTTCCTAAGTTAATACACTTATAATAGTCAATCTATTAACAACAAAAGCTGATGCTGCGCTCAATAAATTAAACAAATTTACAAACCAACAATAGTTAATGAAATGTTTGAAAAACACTATCCTACACCATCTGGTTTCCTACCATGCTCTACTGTGACTTGAGAAACTCAGTGAGTTGGCAGTATTCAGAGCAGCATGATCTTCTGATCAATCAAAATATTTTATACCTATGTCATCGTAAAGGTGCTCCCTTCTCTACACATGCTGCAGCACTTTGACTATTTTAAGATTATTTTACTTTTCATCAGCTGTATATAACAAACATTTACAGAGTCCTATGACATATCAAGCACTGTGTTGCAGAAAAAAATGCAAAAGACCTTGAACTAGCCAACTAGCCCTGAAAGAGCAAGTTGGGGGCTTATTACTTGGTTTACTGCTGTCAAAATTATGTTTAGCAACCAATACTTGAGTACTACCTTCTAGGCACTTTGCTTGGAGCTTTACTTTTTTTTTTTTCCCCCACTTAGCAGCACTTACAATCTAACTTTCCCTCTAAGCCATGAAGTAATCAGAGGGCTTTTCCCTCCCACCTGTAACACCAAAGCACACTAGAATATTCCACGTAGTAGGCAACCAACAAGATTTTGACGAATTTCAAAATTCCTAAATTCCAGAGATAGGTTTCAACAAATGAGTAACAGTCAATGAGGAAACATGGTTCTTCCTCACTGAACAAAAAGATGGTTATTTACAAGTGAATATTCTTCTTGAGCATTTTAAGTAGATTTCCTTGTGTAATCACTCTCTGATTTCTGACCTTTCACTCATTTGGAAAGTGCATTTCTTTCACCACTTCAAATTGACTTTGCTAGCATTTCCCCATTATTTTCACATTATTCTGAGACAAGGGAGAGATTATTCTGAATTTCAAAATGGAAAGATTAAGACACAGAGAGGCCATGTGACTTTCCCCAAGCCCGCTTGCTTTCTAGAGACAGAAACAGTGTAATTTTCTAATAATTATACAGTCCTTTCTAAATGGAAAAGGACAAAACATGGTAAATACAAAGACAGTTACCAATTTTAATTTGAGGGTAATTTTTTGTTATTTTAATCTTTATTACCCTCTAAAATAGTACATAAAAATAAACACAAATATCAGGTAGCTATAATTCTTCCTCATTTGCTCTATTTGTTTTTTTTTAATTTTTTTTTTTTAATTTTTTAGGGCCACACCCGCGGCATATGGAAGTTTCCAGGCTAGGAGCAGAATCAGTGCTGTAACTGCAGGTCTATGCCACAGCCACAGAAGTGCCAGATCTGAGCCTGGTCTGTGACCTACACCACAACTCAACAGCAACGCTGGATCCTTAACCCACTGAGCAGGGCCAGGGGTCAAACCCATGTCCTCAGGATACTAATCAGGTTCATTACTGCTGAGCCACAACGGGAACTCCCATTTGTTTTTTTATTAACCAAGCAATACCAAATGTAACCTACAGGAAAATCACGACAAATATTCTAGGAAATTTCAGAATCTATCTGCTAGTTGAAGGATATTTTGTAAAAGGCTAGTTGTACTCTGCACACCTCACAAGAGGTTTATATTTTCGCATGTATTAACTTGATTTTATTCTAGAATAAAACATCATTTCTGGTAATTTCTAAAGATATTTCGTCAGTGTAGGTCCAAGAAATCTTAAAAATAATACATTGGTTTTCATTTTGCTGGTTTTGATTTCTGGGAGTTATTTAATTAGCAATATGACAGTCTGGTCGCCTTTTGAATGCTTGAATGGAGACAGATTGCTATTTGTGCATCCAAAAGTAAGTTACCTCAAATTACATGCCTTCTAGGAGATGCTTCTATGTAATTTTCCTTGTAACTTGTTTCCTTTTGTGAAGGAAGTCAAAGGAAATACTGAGTACATACTATTCACTGCACTCATCTTTTGAAAAGAAATATTCTTGGGCTACCTGACAGTTTTCTTCACAACAATTAAACAAGGAACACCAAAAGTGGGAACTGTCTTTCAAACACATCAGAAATAAGGAAAATTTTAAGCCATGGCAAATTTTCAGTTATCAAAATTATTAATGCATTAGTAAGTCTTTAAAATGTTTCATTATTTTTTTGCTATTAAAATGGACATTAGAGTGATATCTCTTGCATGGTAAAAATGTTATGTAATTTGAAATCTGAATATTCTGTTCCAATCAATTTCTAACTTAATTTGGTAAATATCTTTATGTGCCCTCTATGTACTAGACAAGAGTATGAGTAAGTCAAACACTGGCCATCCATTAAGTACTTTCCTGGGTAACGGAGTACTTGTATGGCTTAAATATAGAAAAATTATTACAGTGTAATCTGTTCAAGTGCAGGGTTCATTCTACACATGGTGTTCTTGGAGCTAGTGAGAAAGAAAACTTATCCCAAAAGGGAGGAAAGATAACACCTGAGCCAAATCTTCAAAAAATGACACATGTTATCTTGGAGAAGATTTCACCTCTCTAAATGTCAGTTCTAAAATTGAGAGAGTAATAATTACTTCCACAATTTATTGTGAAGATTGAATGAATCAATGATGATAACCTCCTGGGATTAACACTTTCTCTTTATATGGAAGGCACTCTCCTACATGCTGTGCTTAACTTTTATATCTCCAGCCCTAAAAATCTTCAAAGTTACATGTGATTGTTCATTTTACAGACAATATAACTGATTCCTAAATTATTATTCTTACATTATAGTTCACATTTTATTATGATTAGACTACATCTCATATCTGAGTTAAGGCTACAACTGAATTAAATGTTTAAATTGAGGAAATACAATTTGAAAATGTAGGTGTGTATGCTTTGTTTATGAGCAACTTTACTGTCCCCAAATCAAACGTAGGTTCAAACGAACCGGTATATGCACTTGTTTGCCTTCGGGTTTTGCTCTGTGCCTTGAACAATCACCTACTCCTGACTTTACTAAGCTTGCTGAACACCTTTCAGGACGCTGTTTAAATTTCACTTTCTCAACAAAGCTTCTCCTGCCTGCTAGGAGAAGCTCCCAGCTCCCACCTAAATATCTGACTGCCTCCTCTAAGCACTTCATTTGTAATTTACTTGTCTTTCTCACTAGGCAATAAGCTCTATGAGGGCTAGTATTCCTCCTATCTTGTACATGACTGTGTCCTTAGCATGTAGAATGCTAACTAGTACCTAGTTAGTTACCCTGGCTGCCAGGGGCCAGGAAATCCAGGTTACAACTTGCAGGGACAAATCTGAAAGAGAATGGATGTGTATACCTGTATGACTGAATCACTTTGTCGTACAGCAGAAATTATCACAACCTTGTAAAACAACTATACTTCAATGAAATTTTATAAAATGAAAAAAAAAAAAAAAAAGAGGAAGATAGCAGGAAGGCAACAGAGAGTGATGGAGACCTGGGAAGACCAGAGAGATCATTCCTTGTCCTATCAGCTTCAACTTATTGTTTCTCTGAGTTTTCTAGAAACAGTCATAATGATTAACTATGAAGCCAATGCTACTTATAAGCAGATCAATAAAATAATAAAAAACAGTAATTAGAAGGCAGCTATAATTGAAATGTATTGGTTATTGTGTGATATGCCAGATAATCATTGATTAAACTCTTTTCAAAGAGGCAGGGGTTTTTGTAGATCATTATTTTTGCTTTTATTCTCTATTGCATTATTTTTCTACTATCTTCATTTTCTTTCTTCTACTTTTTCAGAATTTACCACCACCACACACCTCCTCGTAGTATTTCTTTTATCAACTACCTTATTTTCAAGTTTTCTGCTGAGGTCTTTCTCTTCTAAACATCATATATCAGTTTGTAGCATTTATTTGTAACCCATACTAGAGTCACTTATGTGATTTATTTTTATGAATATTATTCTCTACCTATTTAAAGACCTGATTATGGTATCATTTTATTCATTAGGATAAAATCATCTATGGTTTGGGTCTTTTGATTGCCACTGATGGCACTACCTTTTTAAATGTGGCTTTGAACTTTTTCAGACTTATTCTGAGAGAATTTTTCTGTCTTTGCACTGAACTTCTCGCTTCTTATGTCAAGCACGTGGCGGGCTCCCCCAGCATCACTCCCCCCCTCCTCCCTCACTGCACACCCAGGTCCCCCCCAGTAGCACTCCCCCCTCTTCCCTCACTGCACATCC
>PVHT020004944.1:1070953-1114837 GCA_004024745.2 Catagonus wagneri | reverse complement strand
AGGCTTCAGCACCGGGGCACAGCTCTCTCTGCAGCTTCATATAAGTTCTAGCTGTGTGCCCTAGTTGTGTGCCAGTCCTCTAACATGCAAAACGTTTTTGGTACTTATTATCACACCAGTCATATACCCCAGAAGCCCCTGACTATTTGTAGAGCCTAGCAGACAGTGGCCCAAGTCTCCTGTTTACTGTTAAATATTTCTCTGCCTTTTCTGACCCCCGAAGGTATTTATCTTTCTTTTCACTTCTGCTTTTAATTTTTCTTGTGTGCTTATTACATCTGATTTATCATTATACTGTGAAGCAAACAGGTGATTTAAATTTTAACTCACAGCACCATGGCTCTTACAAGTGATTCATGCTGATACAATATTACTGCTTCTACTACTTTATACTAATACACAACAAATATATTTATGAAAAAATACATAGTTTAGGTTGTTCAGATTCAAACCAGTGAAAGTCCATCCTCCTAAACTGTAAGGTACCCATAAGAACATATGAATTTGAACTTATAAAAATCAAATTCAAACTCATAGCAAATACTCTTTAACAACCACACAATCTTGATAAATTTCAGTGTCATTGTCCCAAATCTCTGAAACTTATTTTTTGTGTTAAACACTTTAAATACTAATATGTAGTTTTAAGACAAACTAAAATATTGAGATGAAAATCATCTAGCAATTTATCCAGTCCTGCAGTCATATTATCCATCATTGTTCACTGAGTATTTTTAACAGATTTCAAAAGATTTTTTGGAGAAGAATGTCAAATATTTAGTGAAACCTATCAAGGAATTATTATTTTCTATTAATCACTCTGCTATAACCAAAAGGAGAGACACAGACGGAGCCTAAACAGATTTTATTTGTGACTGCACCCCCATGACAATACTTCACCAAGATACAAACTATTAATTTTATTACTATTTAACGTATACCTTTCATGTACATCTTATTTCTCTCAGAAATACTTTTATTTCTTTTGTTAAATAGTATTCACTAACTATTGATAACACTGTTTCAAAATAGTAGTATGGAGAAATTTTATTCAAATATGATCAAGTTTGGGACAACAGGACAAGTGTGAGATGTCAATCTAACAACTATTCTCTAATCCATATTCTATTTGTAAATAACCTACAAAGGGTATTATCCATACACATTAGTTATTATTAATTATCATGGTAATATATGTTAGTTTTAGATTTGGTACACAAACTGGCAGATTTTATTGAACAGTTTGTCAAACTGTATCATAAACATGTTAGACGCATTCTTAAATTTACTCACAGACCAATTACCACAAAAATAGTCTTAGACTTTCTGAATTAATATAAAACTTTAGACATAAGCTTAAATTTCAGGTACCTTCATTGCATGGGCCTTTTCCAAGGTCCTGTATTTAAATCGGCAGTAGTAATTTTGTGCAATTCTTAAAAGAAAGGCCCCAAAGTTTATCATCTCAGGCCCCCACAAAATATGAATCTTGGCTGTAACAATAACTCTTCAATAAAAAGAAGAAAAGAAAAAAAGCAAAAACTTTTGGTACATGCACAAATAAGGAAGATGACTAAGCTATATGAATTCTTCTTATACAATCTATTTTAATATAGTTGCTTCATATCTAACAGAAAATGAGGTACAGCAACCTCATTTTGTGAGTTGTAAGATACAGTGACTGAGGTATTTGTGGCTGAATCAACAAGGTTAAAACCATGAATTTGCAATCAGAAAGCCCAAGTTTACATTGATTTTGTACCAATGACTTACAACATGTGGGGCAAGTGAGAATGTGTGAAATAATGGAATTAGAGCACTTAGAGTTTTGTACTCTAGATCTTCCCTTTATTACATATAAACTTGTGTAAGCCTCTTATTACTCATACACAAAATAAAGACGGTAACATTTGTCCAGAGGATTTATTTTTAGTATCAGTCAAGTTCTTAGTAGTGTACCTAACACTGAGCAAGGTTACATGTGTTTCTTTAATTAACTGTGATTTTTCCAATCATTTTTATCCTTAGTTTCCACATGCCCAAGATGGGAAAAACATGAGCTATTTTACGTGTCTTAATGGTTGTTCATCAATATTTTTATGTGAGATATTATAATGACTCATTGGATATTATAATGACTCATTAGCACGCATGGTGTACTAAACTCTAAACTTCACCCCACCTGATCCTATCCTTTATACTAGGATCTAACCACCTCCAAAACCAAATAACAAAAATTAATAAAGACTACATTATCAGTCCAAGGATGCTAATATAAATGCCTATGTCTTATTGTTTGCTATGGAACTTCACTTGTTAGCTTGTATTATTTCATGATAAACTACAGTGTTTCTCAATACTTGTATACAGAAGTTGCTTACAACAACAATTAACTCTGATGCTCAGTCAATGTTTCTTTGATTAACGGAATGCTTACCAGGTGGGACCTTAATATACTGGGTGTTCATACAACACAGTCTGCCTGGGATACTCCTGATTTATTTCTGGTGCACTGAATTAATAATTAATTAATTATTTTCTCTTTTTCATTCTTCAAAGTAACTCACTCCTTTGTTTGGTTAACTTACTTAGAAAGCAATCAACATAACACAAAGTATATCAAATCTCATATTTTAGTTTATGCATTTTTTGATAATTTATTTTAAAATAAAGACTGCAACTAAATTTGCTCTGTCTCTACCTATTTGAAAGATGGGATGCATCACAAATATACATTATTTGAGAGGACATTCAGTACTCTGAGTACATGTGTCTGTATTCTCCTTCAAGTACCTACAGAATGCAAAAGATTAGGCTTTTAGTGACTTCACATTCAAAACAACGATATAGTAGAAATAATATTTGTCTTATTTAAATAATCACTAGCGCAAGTAATCATTTTCCTTCTTTATTCACAATTCTATTTATTGTAGCATTTAAGCAAAATGTAAATGTTGATGTAATTTAAGTAATTGTACAAGGTTATTTAATGCAGTCTCATAACACCTGGCTGTTTGAATTGTATTAGTGTATTTTTTATTACATTATAAGCACCGGTCAATTTGATCTGAAGTGTGTCTACTCAATAAAATATAGAAATAAATGCCAAGAGCATATAATAGTGCATAAATATTATATGATGGTGTAATAAGAACTGAGTAATGTCAAATGAGAGGTGATATAAAAAATCTATTGAAAGACACAAAGAACAATCTAAAGCTTAATTCTGTTCTCAGTGATTTTCCTGATTTAGTCTAGAATTCTGTTTGTCAGTTACATTCTTAACTAAAAGTATGAAAAGTAAACTAAAAGTACAGTGTCAAGAAGCATAAGCCACACAAAACAGTGTATTTCACGGGCATTAAAATAATCTCAGAATGTGTTCTGAGGAAAACATACTATTTTTAGATACCAATTTCATAATCTAACATATTCCTAAAAATTCATAATTGAGGTGACAATCTTAAGAGTTAATCCTCTGAACTTCATTTATTTTAAATTTAATGTCAAACTTTAAAAACCTGAAATTTCTATTTTAATTTTTCTAAGTTGCCTCTAGAACTCTTTAACATCAGTAGAAGGGATTGGTTTGACATGCAGCTGCTTATCTGCTTATAGTTATTTATAGGAAATGAGTAGAAAGTTGCATTCTCATTTCATTATCCTTTTGCAACAATTCATCAATTTGAGAAGCAATGAGAGTCAAGTTAGTCTATTAAATGTGATTAATATATGATTTCTTAAAAATTCAATGAAATGGCCAACTATATTTCAAAATAAAAATTTCAGGTACATTTGAGTAAAGAAATTTTAAGACCCTGATAAGACTGATAAGAAAACCCACACCAAACTATTATTCCAAATTATTTTATTGAAGCACCATTGTAATACCTTAGTGAACTAGAAAAACTGCCTCCTGGAGAGATTGGGAATCACTCTATTACCTGTTTATCCCACAAGCACACAAAAGCGTCTGAAGCAAGGTTGCCACAGATGTGGGGATAGCAAAGAACTGAATAATAATGACAATACAGGACAAAAAAAAGAAGCTGGTCTCCTTATTCTATTGCAGACTATCCTTTGTGTGATTTATTTCTTTTCTACTACAGTCCCTCCAAATCATACGCTATGTTCAAACCAAGTATAAGGTAAGGATTTAGACAATAATGGCAGACGACATACGGAGTTGATATTTTAAAAATCACGAGTTACAGGAAAAACAATTTTGAAAAATATCATACTATTTTACTCTGCTTTCCTAACCTTTGCTTAATTTGGTTGAAAAATAGATTCATAATTTTAAAGGTTAAAAATCAATCACTGTTTTATCAAACAACCAAAACATGAAATTATTGGCATCCTGATTTGCTTTGACTTAAATACTCATATCAATAGTTTAATAATTTGAAAGTGTAGTATTATTTTGCACTATATACTTTGTCTTTTCATTGGAAGTCAATTAACACATTGTATTTTGCTTATATTTTAATTGAAGTATAGCTAATTTACAGTTTTTTGTTAGTTTCAGGTGTTTAGCATTTTTGCAGACTATATTCCATTTTAGGTTATTACAAGACATTGAATATAATTCCCTCTGCTGTAGAGTATATCCTTCTTGCTTACTTATTTTATATATAGCAGTTTATAACTTTTAATTCCATATACCTAATTGTCCTCCCCTCCATTCTCTCTCCCCTTTGATAACCACAAGTTTATTTTCTATACACATGATTCTGTTACTGTTCATGTTCACAACAGCTTTGACAGTTGGGTAAACTTAAGCAAACCACCCTTGACAGAACTTTCTAAAATAACTTCCCCTAAGTGGTCACGTTTTTTTTTTTTTTTTTTTTTTTCAATGGGAAGCTTTTCTATATAGTGCCACTGGGAGATTTTTATTTATGATTTGGTAGATATGTTTGAGGTCACAGTTATAGACAGTATAAATGGAATGTAATAAAAAGATACATTCCTATCTAAATTCCATGAATCACTTAAAATGCATTTAACGTCATCCTAATCTACGCTGTATCTTAAATAGACTTTGCTTTGGAAATCAGTGGTAGTAACCTCATTAAAACCAAGGGAGAGTTCTCAGAGAAATATTTTTTCCCTTTCTCTTGCTCTCTGTTTTCTCTCTGTCCTCCTCACCCCCTCTCCTGTCTAGGTCATTAACAAACTAAAAATATTATTTTAATATTATTTTAATTCATCTTATTTTGAAATGCATATACATGCAATATACATAACCACACAGTATGTATAGTTAATATACATATGTGTGTGACCTTTCACTTACTACCTCCTTGCAAGCTTGCCCTGACTTAATGAAGAGGCAATGAGTCTCCAAAGAAAAATGTAGAAGAATTCAAGTGGATCTTCTCCATCAACTAAGGATTTTCTCAGGTTGTAAAGATCATACCTTGTACTGGGTCAGGTAAGCCTAATGCAATTTTGAATTTGGTAAAAAAAGAAATTAGATCCAAGAATTTACCGCAGACGACTCACAACCTCAAATTGTTTCTATTTTCTCATTCCCAGGAGGCCTTTCTTAGAATTAACCTGTCAGGAAGCAGAAAGGGAATAACCCTGATTTATTACTAAAAGCAAAGTGAGATTTAAGCTTGAGGATATTACGGGAAGGGTCCTAAAAAGCAAGAATACATTTTGTTTAAGTTGACAAAACCAGACAGGGAAGTCATTAACTAAAAATCTAGTGTTGACAGGCATTTAATTTGGTCTTCTAGCCAACTGGACCCCAAGGATTACAAAATCTCACTGTAACCTCCATATAAGCTGATCACTTAAACAATACATGTGGATTGACCTGGTAGTTGACTCCAGAAAGGAGACCCCGGAGAGAATAAGATGTCCCCGAGAGTCAAAATAATTTACAAAAGATTCATAAGAGAAAGAGATGGCCCAAACTTACGGGATAAACAGGGACAAAATGTTTTCATTTTATTTCACTATAACTTTGCATCCAAATAACACGCTGTTTTAATGTATGCAAAATCTGTTAAAGAATACTATTCAGTTTCAGATCTTGATAATTCTATAACCTCTATTACTCAAAAACTAACATAACAGAATTCTAATACATTATTTCGAGCTGCAAAAATTAAAGACAGTTTCAGGAAAAAGAATCAGCTAAGAAAGACAGACAGTTTCAGGAAAAAGAATCAGTTAAGAAAGACAATCTCTTTGTAACAGGATCCCCTAGCCATACATCATTGTAAAGCTAATGAATAAATTCTATTTTCAGATCTTCTAACTTATAAAACTTTCAGTCAAAGTAGTTTAATAAATTTCTGGGATTACAATTAATCTGACATATGGTTTCATCAAATTTCATTTTCGAAGCCAAGTTGTTGAAGAAAAATTCTGTTTATGGCACAAAATACACTTTTGCTGTATGTCACACTAAAAATGTTAGATATCAAAAAGCATCAAGGGTTGAAGTTATTTTAAGATTTTTGTTCTTTGGGGGGGGGATCAATGTTTACTTCTTACATACCTCAGTTGAAAACTGCTGTAATCCACCAATATTAATTGCTCCCTCCTCAGTTGCATATAAATTGCATCCTCCTACGCAAAGATCAGAGGTTGGACATACCATTCCACAGGTCAGACCAAGAGGGTTGTCAGAAAAAATCATCTTAGCAGCTCCATAATAGTTCTGAAAATAAAAGAAAATTTTCTTATGTAACAATGTGCCACTTACACTTTCAAATTATGATCTAATTTTTCCACTAAGTTCCTGGATTGAAGATCAAGATGTATATAAGACTCACAGGTTATAATATTATTTATCCTCAGAAGCCATCGAGTATTATGTAGCAAAATAACTAATACATATGGATATTCAACAGATGTATTAAAAAAGGAACAATTAATCAATTTTGGAAAACTGAAATTTAAAATATAAATGTTCTATAACTAGCACCTAACTCTATTCTGCAATAGATATTTCTTTTCAGTTTTACAAAGATAAGCTAGGTAGATTGAACAGGTATAAAACTTAAAAAGAAAAAGGATTATGCTCAGGTTTTCCAGGGTATCTTCCACTTGAAAAGCAACCAGGGCTTTCTTTCCCTTCATTTCATCTGGATTGTCCCTGAGTGTCATCCTTTAGTAACATCCTATTAACCAAATATGCAGACAAAACCGTTATACAGGCACTCTTGACAAGCTCATCCCTCATCACTCACTTGCACACATTTGATTATTATAGATTAGTTTAGAATCCTTTTTATCCTATCAAGAATTTTTGCAACACATCTTGTTTATAAATTATATTACTACACCCTCATTTACTAAATAAAGAATAATAACTTGAATATTTCAGAAGCATGTTTTCCTTTAATGAAAATTAAAAACTGGACCTGACCAGTATTTCTCAAAGCTGTCAAAAATAAAGATTCCTCAATTTAGTCAAAAATAAGGATAATTTTGAGAAACTATAACAGTCAAGAGATCCCTAAAGAGATGTGACAACTAAATGTAACATGCTGTTTTAGACAGGACCCTGGATCATAACATGTTACATAAGTGTAACATGTTATTTTGGAGAGGACCCTGGATATGAGGTAAAAATGAAGGAAATCTGAAGACACTATTAACTTTAGTTAATAATAATTTACTAATAATGTTTCATTGCCTGTAACAAATGTGCTAGATAATGTCAGATGTTAATACTAGTTGAACTCTGTATAGATATATACAGAACTTCTATGTATCATCTTCGTAATTTTTAATAAATATAAAATAGCTCTAAATAATTTTTAAAAAGAGATGTAAGATATACTTAACAATATGAAACAAATGCATTTAAAATTTTTTTTGTTTTTTTTTAAAGTACTTGTGAAGGTCTTTGAAAACACGTCTTGCTTCCAGGACTAACTTCAATCATAAATACAAATTCCCATGCAGAATACTGATGATAATAACAACACTAATTTCTACTATTTACTGGCTTTTTATTCATTTCTGGAATTTTTTCTAGCCTTTATTTAACCTTAATCACCAATCATCCTATATAAGATGTCCAGCAACAAATAAAAAAAAAATTCTAGGCATGAGAAGAGACAAAATTAAATGCCCAAAAATCAGAGAAAAAATAAATAAAAGAAGCAGACCCACAGGTGATACAGAAAGTAAAGTCAGAAGAAAAACGACTTAAAATAATTTTTATGAAAGTTCAGATTCAGTAAAAGACATGGAATAGATGACACAATTCAAAGTATAATCAGAATATTTTAATTTGTTAAAAAAGAATCAAATAAATGTTCCATAACCGAATAAAACATTTAAAAATAAACCTAAATGTAAGATTTTAACAGCATTCATGGTGGTTTAACAATATTTCTCTTATTCAGTGTGTCTCCTTAGTAACCAGTCACATCTGACACATGTAAATGCTTCTTGCATATATATTTTCTGAATACATAGTAGAAATGTGTTATGAAATTCCATTTATAAATAAGGAAACTAAGGTAGAAACAGCAAATAATTTGCCAAGGGATCAAGCCGCGTATAATGGCAGGTAACTAGTATACAGTTTTATTTTGGGATGACAAAAATTTCCTTAAACTCTGCAAATATATTTGCACTGACCTGGGCACTTTACTTTGGCAAATTGTGTGGGATTTACATATCAATAAGGCTGTTAGAATTAAAAATACACTTACAGGACTAGGAATTATATAGGCAATACATAAGAAAATAAATAATCATTCTTGTAGAATAAAAGACATTTTTAATAAAGGGCTATTTGAATAAGATTGCTAAATTAGATGCAAAACTGGACAATATCATAAAAAGCAATAAAACATAACTTTTAAAATTATCTTTTCAACTTAGAAGTAATTTGCCTCTCTACTACACGCAAATCTAAAAGCAAAGATGTAAATTTGCCATCTTAAATTTTCATTAATATTAAAAGTTAATAATTCCTCTTCATGTAAATTAAATAATACTTATATGTCACCTTGTATTTATTTTTAAAATGCTTTAGTATGATAATAGTAAACAGATATAGATTTAACTCCTTGGTCTTAGTTTCTGGTTTTGTATAATTTAACATAATAATGGTCATGATGAACAGTTACTAACTTAAAATTAATTGGTCTATTGCTAAGCAAGCATCCATAGTTCCTCCATAAACCCACTGATCCCCTTACTCAGTATCTGCAATTTAAGCCAGCAGTTAAACACTGCTGGAGAAAATCTGAAAGTTAGTGTATCTCCCCTCATCTTATATGACATCTTAGGAATATTTGACATGACTGATTAACAAATACTAATGGACTGATTTACTGACTAAAAATTGTACAATCAGAAGTTTTTATATCATAAAAGTAGTGTCATGGGGAAAATAGCAATTTCAGATAACTTTTAAGGATATTTGAGGGAGAAAAAAGGCAGAGAAAGAATATAATGTAATTTAAATTCCTGGTAGCTCAGCAGTTTAAGGATCTGGTGTTGTCTCTGCTGTGGCTCAGGTTTGATCCCTGGCCCAGGAACTTCCACATGCTGAGGGTTTGGCCAATAAAAATATATATATATATAACAAATAAATGAAAAGAATATAATCTAATTAAAGACCTAAGAAAATTTCCATAAGAATACTGATTGTATTATGAGCCCAAATTAGTTTCAAGACTGCACATAAAATAATGATAGAAGAGTAGAAAAAGATCCATACTTTTTTAATGAACAAATAAAACATTTAAAATTACACATATGGCTCATAATTTCCCACAGCTGTCAAACTACTAGGGCCTAATTATCACAGCATATCATTCACAATGAAGCTGTCTCTTATGACTCTCATGACTCCAAATGTAACCCTTACACCGAAATAAAATTGTAGGAGACTATAAAATATTTAAAAATTAATAAGAATTACTGAATGTTTCTTAAATAAAAAATCAACATGAAATTTTTTTAAAAGGAAAATATATGTTCCCTAACATCAAAATGCCTTGCTATCAGAGTAAGAAGTCATTTCAGGCTATGGTTTAGAATCAGCTTTAAAATTGTTGGCAATCAAAATTATTCCAAAGGTGAAAGGACTAAGAGACAAGATAGATGACATACAAGACACTGTGGGAAATGGGTAAATAATCAAGAAAGTTCAGAATATGTCTTGGCATTATGAATTGGCAATTTGGCTAGAGCAGTTCATTCACTCAGGAAATGATGAATTAGGAGATATATCTGGAAAATGTGCGTGAACCGAATTACGGAGATTCTTCACTGCCAACACGAGGGTTTCGTATTTAACGGAAGCTTCCATTACTAAGGGACTAACTGGAAAGACTACGATAGAGATGATGCAGAAATTCTCAGAAAAGGAGTTGGAATGTGAAGAAGGCACAATTTAAACCTAAAAAAACAGAAAGCATTGGCATATAACACAGAATATAGAAACATGATTTCGAAAATGGGATGAGCCAACTTTAAGCAATGATTCAGAAATCACTTTTGCAATCCACCTCTTACAAATGACTGAAGAAACAGCAGACAGCTCCATGTATAGAGATCTAGGTACTCCGAGTCAAAGGCATTCAGAAACCTATTAGAAGGGGGACACTTCCTCAACTCTTCCCAGCAAGAATATCAAGATCAATATCAATTATTTCTCTCATAGTAAGTGGGAAGATTTCCTGAGCCCTCCTTCTAGACAAGAGGTTTGACTCCTACTCTCTGAGCTCTTGAACCTTTCTAAAAGCAAAGGCTATAAAATTTAAATTTAGAAGGGTACTTTGAAGACATCCCAGCAGTCTCCTTCTAGAAAACACATAACCACTTCACCTAGTTTCTTCATGTTATTCAGTCACAAGCATAGTCCCTTATTCTGAAAAAAAAAAAAAAAGAAAGAAAGAAAGAGAAAAAGTTCAGGTCTATGTTAGGAGGTATAAGAAACAAATATACGGTCTTTTGTGAACAGACTTATTTTATATATAAAGGATAAGGGATTTTTATCCTCTTTTGAGCCAAAATCTAAAAGACAAAAGTAATGTTTGATATATCTGTTGTTTTTATATCAATACAAAAGAATAGGCATTGAATGCTATCTAATCCATAACATACCCAGTATTTTGCTGGTGCGGAATTTTCTATTACTCATCGGAGTTTTTCTATCTTCTAAGGTACAGCATGTGCCATTTATGTGAGTTCATTTTAAGATAATTCAACTTTTTTTCTTCATTTTTTATTTTAAATTTATAGCTTGAGACTGCATTAGTGTCATCCATCAACAATTTAATGATTTTTAGAGTCATTATCAAGAAACCCGAAAATCTCACAAGCCAGCTATTCTCTCATATGGTATAACTATTTTAACAAATAGTCCTATCATATCCAGGCCTTCATGTCACTACAACATTATCAATACAGCTGGTGGATTTATTTTAAAGTGTTCTTTCTTCTTCCAATGAGTGTTCTCACAGATGGAAGCACCCTTCCAAGATAAACTCCAATCTGTTGCATTTAAAAAATACTTGGGCTAAACTTCAATAAGTTTGCATGTCTGAGAAGGGTGAATTAACATTACTTATACTTCTGGATTGGGCTATATAATGGTGAGTGTAGTGATGTACATTAATCGAATAGAAAATATCTCTATTAGCGCATACAAAAAGTACAGGCCAATGGACGTATCTCTGGCAGTCACCGTCCTCAAATAAACAACCTATGGATGTTCACATACTGGCAAAGGAGAGGTAGGGATATATCCTGAACAGAATACATAAAAATTTCTGCCTTCACAGTACTCACATTCTTGTGGAGACAAATGGAAACAGAATAGGTTTGGCTGGTTTTAGTCAGAAAACCCTCCCTAACACATACACTAAATTTTAGAAAAGTTTTACATGTTAGACTTTAGAACTCTAAATTTATTTTAGTCTCACTTAATGTGTAAAGAAATTTAAAAAAGCATTTTTGTAGAAACTACTTTTTTTTCTGACCTGGAGACAGTAGACTAGAAACATACCTGAAAGCGCACAGAGACACAAACACACAGACACACACACACACACACACACACACACACACACACACACACACACAGGCTTCAGCCATACACTTCTAGATCTGAATTATGTTTATATCATATGATGAGGAAAATATATATCTCAGCATCAGTTTCATCACTTAATACAGATCAAAATTAATTAATATTTAAATTAAATATTTAAAAATACTTGACACAGATCAAATGCCCAGTACCTTATAGAACACAGAACAGATTTGATTAATTTAAGTACCCACCCCATCTCCTAGACTTTTTCTCCCTAAAAAGGTATTCTTAAAATGTTAATTCTAAGAGCTTAAGATTTTAATATATACTAAGGAAAACCCATGGTAAGAGGCAGACTAGGAAAGGCAGCAAGAAAGAGCAAAAAGGATAGAAGGAAAAACTAACAATGATTTGCTAAATCAGAAAAGATACAGCTTGTAAATAGATGCATAATTCTTTACATACAATAAGGAAACATAAAAATGTCACTTCAACTTGTCGAATTTTCTGCATCCTATCCACCTTTCTCTATTTAATTGATCTGAGAACGTCTAAATTTCCCCATGAGTTAGTTAAGATAACTTAGTATGTATATGTACACGTATTCAATTCACTAATCAAATATTTGAGCACCTACTATGTGAAAGGCCTTTTGGTAAACACTAGATATGCATGAATAAATCAGTATTTTTGACTCTAGATTGTTCGAGTTAAATGAAATGCAATCCTAATCTATCCATACTTTATATACCTTATATCATTCGTCAAACATTTCCTTTCAAAAGCCTTATCAATTTTTCACCATTTTCCAACTAGAAGCATAATGACATTATGACATTTCTTTGCACTGCACATTTTTGACCATTGTATTTGTTAATACAAATTTACAGCAGTTGTACTTTTTTCTGGTATGTGCTTTTAGATTTTACATTGCTTACATTTTGCAATAGATTAACTAATAATGCTTTGTGTTACAGAAGCTTTTCAGAACTAAATGTTAATCTTTTGAAGAAAATATGAACAAAAAATATGCACACGTTATATATTAAAAGGGCATTTTGTATCTAAAAGTTTGAACCAGAAATTTAGCATATTGTTGCATTATTGCACTTCATATATATCCCTCTTCTGAAAGATATCATATTTAAAACAAAGCTGCCTCACACAGATTTTGCATAAGCATTATGATTCAATAGACAATTTAACATACAGCTATCTTTTCCAGAAAAATAAATTAGAAAAGATGGGACATTTTAAAAATAATATTACAATTCTTTGTCTTCAGCACTAGTAAATTTAGAGCTCTACCATTTGCCAGACTCGAAGCTGAGAAGTTACATATTAAAATTAAAGGCTGAATTTCAGAAAACTTAGTTAATATTATACTAACTGATTAATGAAAATAAGCATACATATACATGAATAAATTTAAATTAATATGTTATTATAGTCCAAACAGTGTTCAATAATTATTTTTCAGAGCTTCTTTCCATTTCATAAAACTAGTGTTACATGGCGAGAAAAGTTAAGATATTCTGAAAACAAATTTACTATCACAGGCCTGGCCTTAATCGATGATCAGGTATATTACGCAGAGCAATAATTAAAATACCTTGGTCCTGTCAAAGACAGATAGAATGATAGGACAAATAGAGGGTTTGAAACAGACCTAAATAAACATAGAATCAAGTATATAATAGCTGTGGCATTTCAGAATACTGGGAAAATGTGTTACTTAACAAACAGACTTGGGGAAAGAAGTCTGAGGCTCTCTCTTTCTTTATACCAAAATAAAAATTTAGAATAAGGCCTGCACTTGTTATTCTGTAACTTCTTAGCTTTATTTTACCATTGAATTTTAATCTATTATTTTTATTAAAATATATGTGTTCATTAGAAATAAAATAATATGAACTTATAAGAAAAATGTTAATAACTTTTCTTTACCTCTCCCTCAACCTCAATCAACTGAGGATCTAAAGTTTAACTTATACCTTCTGGGCCATGTTTAGCTTATATATAAATTAGAATTTTTTCTACAAATTGTATTAAGCTATTCATTCAATATACAACTTACTTTTTTCATTTGATAAGGATATCCTTTTAGATCAACAAATTTACTAATAATGCCGAGACTCATAACATTCTATAACATAAATATAGCCTAACAGGTTCAGCAGTTTTCCTAATGGTGAGCACTACAGTTGTCTCAAGTTTTTTGCTCCTTCAAATAGTGCTACAATTGCTATAACAAGTATTACTGTACATATACCATTCCATAGTGGTGCTTATTTCTCTAGGAAGAACATACAGCAACACATCGCTGGCACAAGAGTATGTGTATTTGAAATTTTCAAATATATTTCTACTGTCTGAGGCTTCTTGCTTCCTTCCTGCTAAATCACATAGAAGGTTTCTTAATGTTTTTACTTAAAAATCTGTTGAGAGAAAACTAGTGTCTCAGCCACTGATTTATATATTTCTGGCTGGTATGGAAGTAGGACATCTCTAATATGGCTATTAATGTTTATAATCTTTTATTTAATATTTATAACTTTTGTCTATGCACATATAGGGTTGTATTATTATCCTCATTTAAATTCTTGGGAACTCTGATTTAACAGTGAAGTTACCATTTAGCCTAAACATGCAGAACAACAACAACAAAATTCACTTGGTTTCAATTTGGTTAGCTTTTATTTTAAAATACACTTTAAAATGTGTGTAGTAAAATTTTTCTCTCACATAGTTCACAGCTTCAAAATTATCCTTAAATCTGTTTCATTTTATATTTAAAAATTTAGTTCATCTAAGATTTATGTTAGATAGCTTGATAAAGTGTTCTAAAAGTAAAGTCAAAGTTATATCAGAACCACTTTTCAAAGAACTCATTATTCTCCACTAAATTAAAATACCCTCTTCATCATATATTATGTTCTCTTCTTTACTTGGATCGATTTACACACTTTCATCTGTTCCAAAAATATGCATTCCTATATAACTCTATATTATCTTGATGATAGTAGCTTTATAGTGAGTTTTAGTATCTGATTTGACAAATCTGTTTGTCTTATTTTTCAAAAGTTGATTTCTTCCATATGCCTTCCCAATTACTATTCCGCATTTACCAATAAAAATGTGGGTTTCAGTCATTCTAGACCACCATTAAATCTTAAATATTTATTGCATTTTTCATAAGTATTGAGAAACATTTACTATGACTCCTCCAATTAAAAAAGTTAAAATTATAAGGAAATTTTTTTAAAGTCATTGTGAATGCATCCATGAGCTTTCATGTTCAAGGACCGAAAATGACAGGGTAAAAAGCCAGAAAAATAAGTGGAAGTGGAATATCATAAAGGCATCTGTCAAACAAGGTGAACAGAAGCTTCCATTTTCAAGGTCCTGGAGCATATAAAAAATGTACATTTGTTCTAAAGAAACATGTCTTCATCACAATCCTCACAGAACTTCCACAGATAGATGAACAACCAGAGTTAAAAAAAAAAAATTAAACACACAGGGACACAAACAAAACACTATGAGTGGATCCAGCAGACATTATACACAATATAATCAGACATAAATCTTTGGAGAGTGGAATTCTCAGAGTATAAAAATAAATAATTTTGTATGTTTTAAGGAGTTATTGATAGGCTTGAAAAAGGAATAAAAAGCTAGAATATTTTTAAATATAAAAAAAAACCCTCCTAGAAATGAAAGATAAAATTCTAACTCAAAATTCGATGGACCATTTTAATGACATGTTTGAAATAGGTGAAGAAGGTATTAGTAAACCTGAAAGTCTAATAGAAGGAAATTATCTAAACTGTAACCCCCCAAAAACAAAGAGCTGAAAGTTTAAAAATTAATTGAGTCATTAAGAATAAACTAACAAGGTTTAACTTAAGTCCAGTGAGAGCTCCACAAAGAGAGGAGAAAGACAACGAGAATAGTGAAAGACATCAATCTACAGATTCAAGAATTACAATGAAAACCAAGCAAAATAAAAGAAGTTTAGACTTAGATAAATCATTGTAAAAATATTGAAGACTAAAGATAAAAAGATCTAGCCCTCCTTCCAAAGACATTATTACTTTCAAATGAGCAATAATTAGGCTCCTGGTGACTTTCCAATAGCATTAATACAGAACAAAAGACATTAAAATAATAATTTCTGAAAGGTGAAAAGAAGATACTAACTACCAACCTTGAGTTCTATACATAGTCAAAATATTTTTTGAGAGTGAAGAAATGTATAAAGTTTCAGAAACAAAAAGTTGGCCAACACCATAACCTTACTGAATGAAGATTAAAAGTTTTTATTCTAAGCAAAAGTAAACTGCTTTCTCATGGAAATCTCAACACGGGGGAAAAAACCTGAAGAAAACTGGCAAAAATTGAATAAAAATAATCCAATACTGACTAATAAAGCATTAACAATATTATTTGATCATGTTTTAAAAGGACAGAATTATTATCTTATCAGATAAGGAGGAGCTAATGAGAATTATAATACCTTAGTCTATGCCACAGACTCACTCAGACTGGGTCCCCAAATGATGCAGACCCATAATACTTAGCTGTCATAAAATTTAGAATATACTTAGACCTAGAAAAAATACATCTCTTCATATTACTCAAAAATTGTCATCTCAAATGTAAGGGAACCTGACACACAAGCTCAGAAATATTTATTTAAACCAAACCGGGATTTAACTCTGCAAGATAACGGCTTGTTAGCTCTTTAGAAGCATAATACAGAGCTTTTAAAAGTTATGTTCTCTTGAACACTATTTTAGCGCAGGTAGGTAAGTTTCTTTTAGTCTTGGAACGACAGAGGTACTCATAGTTATTGTCTGAAAATACAAGGGAGGGACTACCCTTGTGCACCAAAAGAAGCCTAAAACTTCACCACATTTTGTTTTATATATCTGAAATGTTAATTTAAAAAGTTACTAGGTAATAAATTGGGGACTTCCTAGTACTTTTTACATCTACTTACCTCTCTGTCATAATAGTGGGAGAAAGCCCAACTGCCTTACTAATAGGTTATGTATTTGGACATTAGTTTTTAGGCAATGGGAAGCCACTGAAGTTGTCTGAAAAACAGTGTAACACAATTAGAGTGGTAACTCTAGAAAATTATTCTTAAAATGATCATTTCATTTGATAAGGGCATAAACCACTTAGTCATTAAAATTGAAAAGCAAACCCTAAAGGAGAATAGACTAAATCTATTAATTATCCTTCTGCTTTCATATGTACGGATGTGTGTGCACATGCACGTACATACACATATATCAAGACAACTTTTTAAAATAAAAACATTCTCATCAGTAATATTCATCAATAAGTTATGGTGATTAAATTCTGTTGGTCCTCTCACTTCTAGGTATTTTCAATAGGAATCTATGATAAGTAAGAGACTTCTTTTGCATTGACTCAGTTTTTTTTCTAGTATATATTATTACATTTATTTATCTCTATATAGAAACCATACAAATGTAACTACACAGATTCTATAAAATATGCAAAACTGTGGAAAAATTAATGCTTTACAATTTAATGAAAGTTTTGAAAGAGAAAGTAACTATTGTTTAAAATAGATCATTATATAACTAAGGAACATTTCTTCAAGTCATTTTTTCACTGCATTTAGAGATTGACCTTATGAATTCTTAGATAAAGTACTGTTGTTTCAAAAGAAAACTATCAAAAAACAACACCCAGTATTCACAGTTTGATGAATCTGAAATGTATACTTCCGATTGAGAGATACAATTGCAAACAACAGCTTGTACGAATGAAACAGAGAAAAACTGACTGAGGAGGTACAATAGAATTGAGTGTACCTTTGAAAACTAGAGCTGTAATCCAGTTTGTAAGAAAATAAAGAATGGAAGTATTGGCCTAAACTCCACTGAATCACAGAAACCTAACACAATACAACAAAAGTGACATCCTTTTCTCAAAAAGGCACAAGGCTCATTGAGTCTGGCGATTCAATTACCCTCTCAACCTGGAAAGAACCCCCCTCCTGAGTTAAGGTCCACTGGCAGAGCAATGTGGGACAGTCTACATTGTACACAGCTGGCAAATATCTAAAAAGCTGCAGGCTTTAAAGAACAAGAATCTCTGACCTTTTATGATTGCTACAATGATTCTTCAACAAAACACTGCATAAGACAGAGTTCCATAAATGTCTGGCAAAGATTACATTTTCAATTAAATACTTCCAAATATCTTTTCACATGGAAATGTGTTTAAGTAAATACCAACGTGCAGTCCTCCATCAGTTAGAAAAGAATATGGACAAATTGATGAAATAACATTTTCCTAAAACAGAGATGATTCCGATCTTGCTTACATACTTCAGCAACTTTTCAAAGAATATCATTATTCACTTGTCTTTTTTTTTCTATAAATTTTTGTAGACCTTGAATGAATGTGCCATATACTGATTAGAATCACAAAATCACTATTGAATTTTGGAATATCTAGGGAAAATTTATCTAGCATGGGTCATAATTCTAATATCACCTCATGTTTGACGTCAGGAGTGCTACCTTAGATATAATTTTAGCCAAAACACTTTCTACTTTAAACTTTGGATATTTTGCTTCACTCCTTTCATAAGCTTATTAAGTAATATTAAATAATTATGTACATGCTTCACATAATTCATTTATTTTCATATATAAGACAGGTCCTGTGATGATAAATGTTTGGGCACTACAAAGTTAATAAAGGAGATTTCTTTCAGATTTCATCTTCTTAATTACAATACAAATAAAAAGCGTCGGTGATTTCCCACCACCTATAGAATTAAGTCTCAAATATTGAGCATAGAGTACTCAAATACTTTCACGACCTAATCCCAACCTAATTGCCTTGTTTCTTTCATATTGCTCTTCCCCATGTAAGCTAGGCTCAGTTTTAGTCACACTGAATTTAGTGTATTTCCCCAAATCTGTCATGCGCACGCCCATATTCATATGCTTTTTCATATGCTAAATACTTTTCCTGAACTACACAGATTTCAGCACTAACCACAATGAATTACGGCTAGGTATCGGCTGTTGCGTTTTGTGTCTTTTTTCTTTATTTTTATTTTTTTTGTATTTTCTAGGCTACGCCACAGCCACAGCAATGTGGTATCCGAGCCGTGTCTAAAACCTATGTTATAGCTCACGGCAATGCCGGATCCTTAACCCACTGAGTGAGGCCAGGGATCGAACCCACAACCTCATGGTTCCTAGTCGGATTCGTTAACCACTGTGCCACGATGGGAACTCCTGCTTTGTTTCTTAATTTATCTGTTTTTGCTAATAGATTGTGAACTTCTAAAAGGCAGGATCACAGCAGGACCCCTCACTTACCCAGTACAGATCACTGTTTGGCATATAGTGGGTGTTTAATAAATAACACTAGCTTCAAAAATAGCAAAAATTTGCACAGGATTTACCACATTGAATAAATAGAGAAATTAATAATTCCACATCAACATATTTTTGAATAATTACTGCATTAGAGATTTTCACATACAAATATTCATATCACAATCTTGTAAAGCACATATAATGCTTCTTTTGTAAATGAAAGTAAAGAAATAAGTTTCCCTGAGTTCACAATAAGTATTCCATCTAAAACTTTAATCTGGATTTCAAATCCTAATACCTGACCATGCGGATTAATGTCATATCCTATACCTAAGGAACAACCTTTAATTCTTTTGAAATCCTATAAATTTATAAAGATATATAAATTTATCACTTTTCTCCTACAATATTTTTTAAAAAAATCTTTGACATATTGAGAAATTATCTTTATATATAAAATGGACTTCGTAGTTAAATGAGCACATACAGGATTTTTGCAGTATTTTAAAACATAAGCATTGGAGTTCCCATCATGGCTCAGTGGTTAACAAATCTGACTAGGAACCATGAGGTTGCGGGTTCGATCCCTGGCTATGCTCAGTGGGTTAAGGATCCGAAGTTGCCGTGAGCTGTGGTATAGTTTGCAGACATGGCTCGGATCCCGCGTTACTGTGGCTGTGGCATAGGCCGGCGGCTACAGCTCCAATTAGACCCCTCGCCTGGGAACCTCCATATGCCATGAGTGCAGCCCTAGAAAAGGCAAAAAGACAAAAATAAATAAATAAATAAATAAATAAATAAAACATAAGCATTAAATCTTGTGAAAAGAAGATTTCTCTACATCCTCATGAGAAGACTTCCTTCAGCTTTTGCTCAATTTTTAAAGGATGAGACACCAGGCTAAGATCTCACAATGATCCTTTCATAAACAAAAGATATTTTAATTAATTAATATCTTAACTGAATTTTAATTAACTAATATTAATTAAGCATTCAATCAATCAACCATTCTCTTACTGATTAAAAACTGGGCTTAGTTTTATATTGTTTAAAATAAAAACTTAAAGACCAAAATTCCTTTTTTCTGCTGATCCCCATAAAAGCCTATTTTTTTATTCTTTGGTTTTTAGTGATGTTTCAGTTACAACTCTATCATTCTTTATGAATTATTCTGATCTTAAACAAATTTCTTTGATTTGCTTCAGTGTGCCAGAGTTAATACCAAAGCACATTTTAAAACAAAGATATTTCACAAATTTGAAATGTTTTGATAATCAATGACAGTTTCTATCTTTAAGTATTTAGCAAGCTTAAGCTAGAATCAATATATTCAATGAATGCCTTGGATTAAAAAATGATTAATTTCACCATAAACTCATTTTTAAGACAATAAATAATGAATATGCATTTTTACAATAATCATATCACAACTTGGAAGAGACTAAGAAAATGTGCCACATTTTCACATGCCTTAAAAATCATATTTTTAATACTTTAACCCAATTTACTAAGATAAGTTTTATGCTGTAATCACAGTCATAACATCGAAAAAGATCAAATGTTGTTATTAACTTTCATTTGCAGAGCTAATTCTGAATTTACCTTGTTTGAGATACTTGTGATGAACGATTTGATATCTAGATTAGTGGGACAGCTCTTCTGACAGGGAGCATCGGCACATTTCAGGCATCTAGGGAATAAGATAAGTGGATTAAAGAAACCAGAGAGTAAGTGAGATAATATTCTCTGTATTCTCTACTGTGTACCCATTTCGAGTTATTGCCTAGTAAGAACAAGTAAAACTGTAGTATTTTTAGGTACAAAATATTTTTTAAGCATTAAACATAGAGAACCATGTTTCATTTTTTTACACACCTTTTAAGGTGTATAAAATAACACTGTTTAGGCAAATAACTGCCCTTTCTCTTGGTGTTCCACCTGGAGCTTAAAGGATCATACTAATTTAAGGTACATCATTCATTCGTTTACTAAATCAGCCTTATTTGGATCCCTCACTACACTGACAATGCTTAGAGAATACAGTCTTTTATGATAAAAGTTTTGTATGCCTTTTAGATCACAATTATCATACAAATGCAAAGATAAGTTTCTCTTTTTACTACTTGTAGCATCCTTTCTTTCTGCCTTTATCTCTCCCACATCTCCTCCCATCCTTCTTCTTTCCCTCTCATCATTCCTTCTTCCCTCACGCCCTCCAATTTTTTGATGCCTTTTAACCTACACACTATTCACATGGCAATTGGGCTTTGTCATAGATGCTTCAGTGCATAGCTCAGATCCACACTCTTCCAGACTGAAGCATTTTTTCCCCCAGCTGCTGTGCCATCAGCTGAATAGAAGGTCATACCCCCTTTCCAGTGGCAGTCAGATTCCAACCACAGGTCAGTGAGGGGAGTGGAGGCCCATTCCCCTTCCCCCCACTTGGGTAAACTTGTCTGCAGCCATCCACCTCAGCCTTTTTTGTGGCCATGTCTATCCAATCATAACTCATTCTAATAAACTTCTAATAGGCTTCTAATAGAACCTTCTAATAAACTTTCTGCATGCCAATCTCATCTCAGAATATGCTTCCTGGGAAAATGACCAAAGATACATTCAAACTTCAGATACGTTCAGACTTTAGTGTGCCTAACCAAACACTCTCTGACATAAATGATAGCAACATCTTCTCAGATCCATGTGTCAGAGTAAGGACAATAAAAAGAGAAATAAACCAATGGGACTTAATCAAACTTCAAAGTTTCTGCACAGCTAAGGAAACCCTAAACAAAACGAAAAGACAACTCACAGAATGGGAGAAAATATTTGCAAATGATTCAACTGACAAAGTATTAATCTCCAAAATTTACAAACAGCTCCTACAGCTCAATACCAAAGAAACAAACAACCCCATCCAAAAATGGGCAGAGAATCTAGGCAGACAGTTCTCCAAAGAAGACATGCAGATGGCAAATAAACACATGAAAAGATGTTCAACATCGCTCCTCATTAGAGAAATGCAAATCAAAACCACTATGAGGTACCACATTACACCGGCCAGAATGGCCATCATCAAAAAGTCTACAAACAATAATAAGTGCTGGAGAGGGTGTGGAGAAAAAGGAACCCTATTACACTGTTGGTGGGAATGCAAATTGGTGCAGCCACTGTGGAAAACAGTATGCAGATTCCTCACAAAACTCAAAATAGAATTACCGTTTGATCCAGCAATCCCACTCCTGGGCATCTATCCAGCAGAAACCATGACTCAAAAAGACACATGTACTCCAGTGTTCATTGCAGCACGCTATGGAATAGCCAGGTCATGGAAACAACCTAAATGCCCATTGACAGAAGAGTGGATAGGGAAGTTATGGTACATACACACAATGGAATGTTACTCAGCCATTAAAAGGAACGAATTACCAACATTTATAGCAACATGGATGGACTTAGAAATTATCATGCGAAGTGAAACCAGTCAGACAATTAGACAGCAACACCCAATGCTACCGCTTACATGTGGAAACTAAAAAGACACACTGAACCTTTATACAGAACAGACAACGACTCACAGACTTTGGAAAACCTTGGTTTTTCAAATAAGACAATCTGGGGGGTGGGGGGATGCACTGGGGGTTTGGGATACAAAATCTATAAAATTGACTTGTGATGATTTATGTACACCTATAATTGAAATAAAATTCACTAAGGAAAAAAAAGAAGTAATCAATAAAAAAAAAACTTTAGTGTGCCTAGGAAGCACCTAGAAGCTTGACAAATGTCATAGTTTCCACAGAGTGGCCTCTCCTGAGCCTGAGTTACTGGCCTGAGAATATCTTTAGGGTGGTTCTGATATATATGGTTGGATCCACACAGTGAAAATCACAATTCTATAATTACTACTTCAGGACTGAAACCACTGGCTAAATGGTCTTCAATGTGTACATTCTTATACGTATTTGTGTATTAATTTAATAAATATTTAATGTGCCCTTGTTACATGTCGAAAACTGGGATATGAGTTCTAAAAGTGATGAACAAGGCCACCACATTCCTGCTCTCGTGGGCGCTGTAGTCAAGAGGAAGTTCGTGGTCAGTGTGAGTTTGGGTACAAACAGCATGCCGAGGGAGCATATAAGAGGAATAGTAGTCCTGGAAGGAAAATCGGGAAAAGCTTATTGGGAGGAAGGATACCTAAAGCAACGCTTAAAGCATGAGTGGGCATTTAGGGAAGCCAAGGAGGGTGGGATTTGGAGTGCAGGGTCACTCAAGAAAATAACCAAAGAATAAAAACAATATGTGCCAAAGCCTGGACAGAAAAGACCATGACAGGGTAGGTAAACCAATGGAATTGTTGGTCTGGCATAAAGTGAGAGGGTACAGAAAAATTAGGCTGGTGATATAAAATTTAAGCTGTACGACTGTCACATTTGTCAGAAGATCAGAATTCTCTGAGTTTTCACTGAACAGTGTTGTCACCCACATTGTTCAGCGACAAAGGTGACTAGCTAGCTCATTTTCTATCCACTTCCATGTGTAAAGATGTTGGCTCATTTCCTCTGAAAAAACAATACCAGTCTCCTTGTCATTCTTTGGTGAATCGGGAGAGTCCTCTTCATTGTCTGAACCAATTTCTCAGTACCTAATTAATATCTTGTTTTTAAATCTGATCTCTTTTCTCTGGTTTGTGTCCTTAGCCTTCTCTCTAAATTAAATTTTACACAAAGAGTACTGAAGGCTTTTCATACATAATCAATTGTCCTCTCTGGAATGTAGTCATTAAGCCTCTCCCCTATCATTTTTCTAAATGCCATTGTTAGATTCACATCTATCATTTAGCTGAATTCTTATCTTCTCATACTTATGATTTTTCCCCCTAAAACAAGTCACCGAGTTCAAAAAGAATTTCTTGGAAGTATGTAGTATACATTGTACAACAATCCAAAAAGAAAACAAGGTATGATCTGTTTGGTCTTTGATGTTGAAATAAGGTGATACTTTATTTGTTATCTTCACATGGGTAAATATGTGGAGCATTAACAGTAGTTTAAAGAGATTTCCTGTTATGTAGTAAAATAAAAGTAGCTATAAATACGAATATAATATAAATATAAAATAATATGCAATCTTAAATATCTTCTGATTTGTAAAAAAGTCATTTCAACAACTTTTTAAAAATCTGCCATTCCATAAGAACAAAACAACAAATATACTTGTTATGATATATAGATAGATAGATAGATAGATAGATAGATAGGGGATTCTGGTTATCTCTAATGAAGTCACAAGTTTTCTGCTTTTCTTTTTTTCTAACACCCAAGTAGAATAACAAGGCAATAAAAAAATAAAGTTATAATGTCAGCAGGTATGAATGAGCCAAATTAATGCATAGTGTATTTTTCTGTTCTTCCAGAGAAATCTTAAATTCAACATAAACAGATTCACTTAACAGCACTGACAACGTAAGGATTTTTAGTTGTGATTATTAAGCCTCTTTACCAAATAATTCCCCTTTTATTATTGAGCTAGTTCACAAATAACAGCTGTTGGAAATGTCAGATGTTAATGAGGCAGGGCAACGCAAACCTGAATTGTAGCATTCTTTTTTCTTTGGTGCCATGAATATTCCAGAATGGGCAGACTCTGATAATAATACCGTCTTGCAATTCTCTAAGCACTCTGCAGACTAAAGTGCATCAGGCTGCCATTAATCCCACTTATCACTCTGACAGCTCAGTAATTACACTACAGCTATAGCCAGGTAGTCCTAATAAAATATCAACCACTGCACTGGAATGCATACTGGTGAGATGTTTTATTAAACTTGGGGGGGTTGATCATCAAGTGACACTAGTGTTGACCTATTTTTCTATTTGACAATAAATTATCCTTTGACCATGCCATAATAGATATTACACCATGCATTTACTGTACCAAATCAGAAAGGTACTGCATTACAATGATGTAGGCAAATGGTGTAAATAGAATAGCAGAAATGCATGTCAGAATGTTATTACCTAAATTGCTTTAAATGATTGATACCATGAAAAATCACAGACACAGTACTTAGGGGAATATGTCAACAATTATTGTACACCACAGTTCTATACAGATTTTTCCTTGGAAGTAACATTTAAATTACACTTGTTTTTATATTCAGTCATTTAATTTCCCTTTTACATTTCAAAGTTACTCTTTTATACTGCAGTTTATTTTTAAGTGCATTGTATGCACTTAAAAGTTAATTCAGATAAACATTTATGGAATATTTTTAATCCCCAGATAATTATACTGAGTATATTAAATTATTTTAAAGCAATAAAACATCTTAGTTTTTCACTAATGATGAACTTTTTTCATTTCCATATTTAATAGAGAGCATAACAATGGATTTTATTAAAAGCAAAACATAGAATCTTTAATAATATTAATCATTCATGATTCAATATGACCATAAAAATTGTATGAAAACTTTAGTACTATCACTAGGGGACACAGAACTATTAAATATACATCTATCCATGATCTTTCTCTAGGGAGAGTGAGCTATGATTCCTTTCCCCAAATATCAGGGAGGCTGGACAGTTTCACACCACAGTATGACATCAAAAAATATTATAGCGAGTAAATTAAGCAACATTTCATTCTTCACACCAATTTCTCTTACTGTTAAACATTCATAGCAGTTGGAATGGTAACCTATGCTTGTTAAAGAATTTTCTAATCCATGAGTTTAAATAATAATTTCTTTCCCAGTTAAAACAAAATCACACAAATCTATTTGAAAAGCTTAAAGCCTCACATTTCATTGTCTTTGGTTTTTTGCAGAATTTGGTTCAGTCAAGTCACACTGTGTCATCAGGGTATGTATAATCTGTATTAGCCTATAAATAATCAAACTGGTCAAGTGAGTATTTATACTAAAAATTAAAACATTTTCCTAATGTTGATATTGTATTTCTCAAATCTTTGATGTTCAGTACATTTATTTGGAAGGCCTAACTAATTCAAATGTAGCAGATGGGTAAAGGATCTAACTTCTGTTTTCTATAATCAGTGTAAGCAAATACATAGGCTAATACCCTTCCCCAACTTGGCAACATTTCTACTAAAACTGGGCTGAATTGAGAAACAGGCTGAATGGAAGGAACGTGAATCTAGAAATGGAGGTTAAAAGCTTACATCACTTGTACTCAGATTCTGTAATAAAAGAACCCAATAAAGATGGCTGGCATCTTTAAAATATGATGAGACTAATCCAATGTTCTGATACATTAAACACTCAAAAGGCATTCTCAGCTTCCAATAATTCTCTCTGCTGCCCCCAGCCTTTCCTATATACATTCTGACTCTGCTCCTCTGATTACAGCACAGGTTTTTTCTACCTCAAGGGTATCTGGAATTAACTTTAAATATTCCTAATATGCATCCTGGCCCAGTTTCTACATTTTGCTGGGCTGGAAAGCTACGGTCACATCATTTACAGTAACTGAATTTTTTATTCTGTGTATTATTCTGCCTTTTAACCACACCAATAATGTTATGTTTTAAGGCTTTGATATTTATTTGAATCTGAAGGTTAACAACAAAACAATGTTTAAATAAACTATTTATCCACCAGAAAACTCTACTCACATATGGGTGGCCCCAGGCAATTCAAAAGAAGCAAAATTTAGTACAGTACACAATTCATATAACCAAAGCTCAAAATATTTTTGAATGATCATGAATCTAGAAATGTAACATATTTAACTTTTCTGCAATCTTCCTTATAGTTTGTGTTAGAAATTTATTGGTTTTCTCAGATTCTCATGGCTAAAAATAAGTGATTTACTTTTTTTTGCAGAAGGGACTTAAAAAAGTAATTCTCATTTTTTTTATCTTTAAATATAACTGACTTTTAAAAATTAATGTCTCATTTTTATCTCCACTTCATAGATGAAAGTATTAAGGCTCCAGAAATCTCCCAGAAGCATAGTGAGACCAATGGTCAAGGCAGCAGAGAAACTACTAGAACACATTTACTGTCTTATACCCAGAACCATCCCATTCACGGATGAAGACAGGTTGAATTTTTAAAAGGTAATGTATTACCGACCTCATCTCTTAGCAACATCGGTGCCTCCTTGCCAGAGTAATTTGAAAACTAAGAAAAAAGCAGTTAAGAAGTTACAGCTGGAAAAAGGTTATGGTATCCTCTCTCCAAGAGTCCAATTTTAGTTTAAGAAAAAAAGTAGAAGGTAGTCTTAACCGTTTCCTCAAGTCAAGGTGAAAATGTCAGAGTTTTATGATATTACACAATTTCAAAGACTAATTCTACCACAACTTTAAAAAACTTTGGTATAACCATTTCTATTGGAAAGATACTTCTTAAGCGTATTAAATGGGCTCCACACAGGAGCTACCACTACGCTATGTACATTTACCAGCCCACTAATATGGAAAGAAGGAAGGAATGACAGGAATCGGGGGAAAAGAAATTCTATTACCTAATGCAATTCTCTTAAAAAAAAAAACTAATCTATGTTAATAGCTGGCACATATATAGTTGCTTGTACATATTTATAGAAAATTCCTAGTAGTTACTGTACTTCTTCACGAATCAAATTGCCTAAAATGTCAATCTCATCAGTGATCCAATGTTCCTTACACAGAATCCTTTCTTTTTGAGGCTTCTGGTTGTTTTTCCACACTAACAGGATGATGTAAACATTCTCTCCTAAAAATTAAAGATGATAGGTTGGGCTACTCAATATACTGTGAAGTTTGTACTTTTGAAAAATGACTGTATCCTAACTAAAAGTGTAACTGGTCTCTGTTACGAATGTAGAGTTGAGTAATGGGAGCCATTAGCAAATATGAGAATCCATGTGATGAAAGACGCTATCGTTTATTCCTGCTCCACACATTACTTCCATAATTTCAATACCCATATAAGGCATATTTCTCCCTTCCCCTTTTTAAGCGCTGCCAACTGGTGAGATGATGACAATGTATTTCTTACCCTCCAGGGCAGGTAAGCACTTTGCCCTGATGAAATATGCTATCTCTGCACAAATGTAATATTTCCTTAATAATTATTTACAATTAAGAAAATACCTATACTTTTACACACCATTTAGATTTGAGTAAGTTTATATACATGCGATCATGTACATCTGTAATAAAGATCACCAGTTACATGTTTAGTTGTCATGTAGTCAGTTTCAAAGACCCAAGTTTCACAGTACATTTTATAGTCTAACCTACTATTTTTAATTTAACTACAACAAGCCGTATGTAATTCTTTTCAAACCAGAATACTGTTGTTTACCACAACAGTGGTTCCCTTCACATTCTAGACAGTTGTTACATGATGCTCAATACATTTTTGATCCTTTACAGACCTTAGAGAGAACTGGGTGACAGTACTGACAGCTTTTATTATAGCTTCCCTACTACTCAATAATCTTATTTCACCGGGACTATTTCCCCAGTAGTGTCATAAACTCTTTGATTTATATTGAGAATCCTTCCAGGCTTCTCAGAAAGAAGACATCATTTTTCTTAGCATATCCATATGCTGCACAAATTATCTTTTCAAATTTTGCAATGCCTATTGTATGTTTATCTTAATGTCAATGAAGCCCCTTTAGGAAGGGCAACAAAAAGAGTAATTTATATCAGTCACAGATGTTTTAAAAGCCAAACTATCAGAAAAATTCAAAATGGAGAAATCTTTATATTTTTTGACTTATTTGCAGGCCATTTCATAAATAATATCATAATAGTACTACAAACACATTTTTATCTGATTTCTAATCAAGTTGTAAAAAGAAAAAAAGTCAAACAGTTTAATAAATAAATGAAATAGGTTATTTATTACAAAGCAATTTCCCAATATATGAGATATGGTGATCATGAAAAACTAATATTTATACAAATGTTTACACCTACTTAAGTGCATGTGGATGAAGATTTGGAATAGATTTTACCTTTTACAATGTTACGTTATTTTAAATTTTACAATATGCAAATAAAACATGTAGTTTAAAAAATAAAAAGACAGATATTGATTGGCAACAAAAATCAAATTATCCTGTGTAACTTTTTTTTTAAATTTTGGTGGGAATTCCCATCGTGGCTCAGTGGTTAACGAATCTGACTAGGAACCATGAGGTTGCGGATTCGATCCCTGGCCCTGCTCAGTGGGTTAAGGATCCGGTGTTGTCGTGAGCTGTGGTGTAGGTTGCAGACGCGGCTCAGATCCAGCATTATTGTGGCGGTGATCTACGCCTGTTAGACCCCTAGCCTGGGAACCTCCATATGCCTTGGGCACGGCCCAAATAAGGCAAAAAGACAAAAATAAATAAATAAATAAATAAATAAATAAATAAATAAATTTTGGTCACTTGTACTGGCAAGGCCAAAGTCAACCCACAGTGCTCCCATATTCTCTTTAAATCTTACACAGAAGGCAGCTAAGGGTTTTAGTAGGATGCACAATGAAGGATACTTCTGAGTAGTTGGTGGTTTACAAAGCTAACAGAACAAGGGGTCAAGTCTGGCCAAAAAAAAAAAAAAAAACCAGAATGAGTGACAGAGCAAGTGCTGAAGAGACTCATTAATTAAATTAAAACAAGAGTGGAAGAAAATACTTGACCTTAAAATTATAAGACAGTATTCAACAAGAGAATTTAGAAACAAATTAGGGAGTCCCGTCGTGGCTCAGTGGTTAACGAATTCTACTAGGAACCATGAGGTTGCGGGTTCAATCCCTGGCCTTGCTCAGTGGGTTACAGATCCGGCGTTGCCATGAGCTGTGGTGTAGGTTGCAGATGTGCCTGGATCCTACACTGCTGTGACTGTGGCGAAGGCCGGCAGCTACAGCTCCTGTTAGACCCCCTAGCCTGGGAATCTCCATATGCTGCGGGTGTGGCCCCTAGAGAAGGCAAAAAGACAAAAAAAAAAAAAAAAAAAAAAAAAAAAAAAAAAAAAAAAAAAAAAAAAAAAAAAAAGGCAAAAAGACAAAAAAAAAAGAAACAAATTAACTTATTCAGACTTTATCTAGATGTTATAGAGCGATAGGAATGTAGGAACAATTCAATTCAAAATTATTTATTAAAAAGCCACTATGTTCTAAGTTCTGTGCTGGTAACAGAGAGGATTTACTGAAACTGAACCTGGAAAATGGTGACTTAAAAATATACTGGACTTCATGTATAAGATATTTTTGTCTAGGTTTTTTTTTCTCTCTTTGTAAGTTCAACAGCGATTGAAATACTTTAGGTGCCCAAAGAACAGATTTGGAGAGCAATAGCCATATCTGAATTTTCTTTCAGTTGGAATTATTTAATTTCATGTGTGTATGTGGAGCCCATACAAACTTATCTGAAAGTTGTACCCCATAAAAATTATCCCACTCCCCCTTTTAAAAAGTTTTTAAACACATTTTAAATCAAATTTAAGTTGAATATTCATTTCTTTTATTAGCTACATCTATGCCAATTACCCCAAGAAAAAGAGAAACCATATTCAGTACAGTTTTTAAAAGTGTTTTCCACAACCCTGGTGATCTTTTAAAAAGTCTGTATCTGATCAAAAAATTCTCCTGCTTAAATGGAGAAGTGGCATACTGTGACCTTTGAACTTGTCCCCCTTTCCTTGTCTACAGGGCCACATTTCAAGCTCATTTCAAAACTCATCTCAGGTGTCTCTCACTGGAGCCCCCTGGTTCTTAATATTCCAATCCCCTAAGCACTCGTGGATTCTTTTTTTTTTTTTTTTTTTTTTTTTTTTTTGTCTTTTATGTAGAGCTGCACCCGCAGCACATGGAGGTTCCCAGGCTAGGGGTCTAACAGGAGCTGTAGCTGCCAGCCCTCGCCACAGCCACAGCAACGTGGGATCCGAGCCACGTCTGCAACCTACACCACAGCTCACGGCAATGCCAGATCCTTAACCCACTGAGCAAGGCCAGGGATCGAACCCGCAACCTCATGGTTCTTAGTCGGATTCGTTAACCACTGAGCCACAAAGGGAACCCCCCCCTTGGATTCTTTTATCAAAGCAATTTGCACACTGGACTATAACAGTGGATTCACTTTTCTAGTTTCTCTACTATTTCCTTCTCCAGTCAGAAAATCGTTGGCTTCCTTGTCTTTGTTGTTGGTCTGTTTGGAAATAGATTCATTTTAAATTGGCTGAAAAAGACAACCAGAATTTTGGGAATACTTTAGTGATTTTTTTAATATTTGAGAAAATTATTTTAATGATTGTCTTTCAAACTTATGCAAATAATAACCACTTTTAATGAAAAATATTTATATTTGATGTAATTTATTTAATAAATACTTATGTGGAGGTTGCTATATACTAGTACTAGTCTATGTGTTTCATAAATATTAATTAATTAATCTTCATAAGCACTCAATGACATAGATATAAATATTAACTCACTATATCTTTATAAGAACCTGATGAGGTATATGCTGTTATTTTCATTTTAAAGATAAAGATATTAAGGTGCAAAATTTTCTTCTGAGATTTAGGTTTGAATATTTTATTACCTAATTCTGTGACACTGGTGATATTATTAAGTTAATAGGAACCTCTTATGAGTCTGTGATTCACCGTTTTCTCTTCTACTTCATTCTAAAATCATAACAGTGTGTGTTGATGTCCAGGCTTGACTCACAGGCTGTGAAAGCCTAATTCAGCACTCTTATCCAGGTCTGACTTTTTCCAAAGCCCAGCCTGTGGGTATTATTATTTCATGTCTGTAACAGTTCTCATAATAACAGCCAGGAGCCCCAGTGAATGTGAGAAAGTTTTTGGCATAATATAAAAACCTTGTATGTTATAGTCACTACTATACAATATATTCCATATATGGCTGACTTTAAAATCAATCTAACAAAACACATTTGTTTTACAAGGTTACCAAGCAGTACTACTTACAAATCATGTTATTCTTTGCAAAGCATTTTCTTATATATACATTACTTACAGCAATAACTAAGACCAATCTTTCCACTAGAAATACCAGATAGACAAATAAAAACAATTAGAAACAATCTGTAGATATCACAAATATGAGCCATAATAGATAAAATTAAAATATATTCAACATCTACAATCATGACCAGCCTAAAATAATTACGACACTCTACAGCACTTGGTCATTATATATTGTGGCAAAAAAGAGTTAAGTCCAAAACTGTCCCATTAAAGATATTTACACCATTATTACTTCACAGTAGGTTTTATGTGAAGTAAGTTAGACACTATTTCAGTCCTTAGGCGTTCAATGCCTAAGAGTCAATGATGCCTTTCCACATGAAGAACATCCAAAAACTTCAGGAAATTAATGAATATGGGAGAAAAAAGATAAGAATGTAAATGTTTAAGCTTCTTAATTTAATTCATATCTAGGTGGACCAAGGTTTCAGACAATGGCACTGCTTGGAAATGAACTAATGTGATGGTGGTCTGATAATTATCAGAATATTTTGAAAAAAAAATTAGCCTAGAAGCCAAAAGGACACAATGGTTAGAAATAATATCTTGAACACTGTCATCAAAATTAGCTGCCTACAGCTTAATATTATTTAAACTCTTAAAAACAGGAAAATAAAAAGGCTAAGGGCAAATCATGTATTTTGTAAAAATGGAAAATTCAATTGATTATGCATCTAACAAAATGCATCATAACACTGACAGTGCTGTCACAGTATGTTACAAGCACCATCAAATTTAAGAAAGCTAAATGAAGAATTTGAGTGAAAGTAATAGAACTTAAATGTGTTTGCGGTCTATGGAATCCTAATACATCACTTCTTTTGTTCTTTCATTCCCTTCCTTTCCTTTTTTGTCAATCAACAAATACCTGTAAAGCATTTGCTATTTGCTAAGGATTTATAATTTGCTAGGATCTGGAATACATAAGGTGAGTAAAACTTGACTTCTGCCCTCTTGGAGAAGACAGACAAATGAATACACATTCTCAGGTGATGTGAAGGTGTGGTAATGGAGAGGTGAGATGGATATACTTGTCCTGAGTTTAGAGATGCCCCCCTCTATTTAGTCCTATCTTCAGTTCCTAGTATAATGCTGAAGAATCAGTGAATGCATTTGTTTCTTTAGGGTGTGTGCGTGTGCGTGTGTAGGTGTGTCCCGTGAACAGGCCAATACAGGACTTAAGGAAGACAGAGAAAGTAAGGAACTGGAAGTATTTACTGCTGTCTACTGAAAGTAGACTAGAGCTCTCTGTCCAATTATTTTCAGATTCACCTCAATCACAAACAGATCATCTCTTTCAACTGATTTTTCTTCTTTTATCCATAGATCAGCCATTAGGAACCCCTCACACCACTATACCGTAAGAGGGAATGTAGTTTGATGGAATCTGGATTTAATCTAGCTCTATCAGTTACTTGCTTTGTGACCTTGGAAAAGTTATTTAAATGCTTTGTGTCCCCAGCTTCCTCATCGAACTTGCTAATTATAGGCAGACACCATACAATTATACTGAGGATAGAATAAATTAATATATGTAAAACATTTGGTACATGCCACATAATGCGTTCAATGATATAAGCCATTGTGACATCATTATTATCTAGGAACAATGAAGAAGGCGATGGAGTAAATGAGCACTGTTTCCCAAAGCTACTACGAAGCACAGTGTTATAACGAAACTCTAAAATAATGTCTACTACATAAGTTACTGTGAAAAGTAAGTAATATAGTTATAAAGAGGACCAACACCGTCATGCTCATAAAATATGTTCAATAAATAATAACTAGTAAACATTTTGAAAAATACCTTCTAAGCTAATTACGGAATACAGCAGTGAAATGGTATCACATTGAATAAAAACAATATATAACCATAATAGATGATATGGAATAAACTACACAAGATGGAAGTGCTATGTGCATCCATAAGGTTTATAATGAAAACAGCAGCCACACCACAAAACAAAACATAAATTTATCTCCACAGATACCCTACTAGCAGGATGGGACACACTTAGCAATGACTTCACAATTACCTCATTTCTCCAAATGATTTCTTCTTTAGTTCATCATTAATAGTTTTAATGAGACTGTTAGTAACCAGTTTGGTAATGGGGTAGTTAGTGCAGGCAACTCTACGTGTCAACAAGGAGGAGAGGTCCTGGAGTGGGTACCGGGGTGGTGAGAGTAGCCAGGGAGGCACATGGATCTTGCTTTGTTCAGGGAAGTACCCCTGGTAGAGCTGTGAGGTTTGCCTCTTTTATTTCCCACATCTAAAATGGATATTCTTCCAAAATACATGAAAGCCATTTCATAGGATGAGGCATCTCAAGTTTCTACTTCAAGTAAGCAGAAAGATAAAGACTTAAAAATATTTTTAGAGAATAATTTTTCTTATTGTACTACCTTTTCATTCAAGCTATGAAATGTCCCACCTGCTTCCTTCTTGATATTTTTATAGTGAACTTTTCAGAACAACCCTACAGAGAAGAAATTGCTTTACAGGCTAGGAAGATATGAATCTGTTCTCCAAGTACAGTGGGTGCATAAATCCTTTTTTATTGAAGAGGTGTTGTTAAAGCTCTCTATATAAGATGACAGTATAGTATTGATTTTGCTAATGCTGATACAAAAGCAGTATTTTTAGTTAAACGTGCCATATTCTTTCCATTTTCCTGTCTTTGCTGTTACTTTTCCCTCAGTATAAAATGCATGACTCCTCACTCATACTCCTCATCTGGCAAATTCCTGGGCATCCTTCAGGATGCAGCACAGGTGTCATCTCCTCTTGAGAAGCCTTACTCAACTCCCTCCTCTGCCCTGATAGTAGGTTACTCCTTTAACTTTATATCCGTACATTCTTTACACTATCCTACAACTGCTTTTCAAGCTAACTATAACCTAAAAGAGCTGCTAGGTCTCAGAGGACATTCATTCATTCAAGCAGTACTGACTGAGCACCTGTTAGGAATAAGGTCATGAGAAAATGATGGATAGAAAAACAAACACAGATACCCCCTTTCTGTAGCTTAGGGTTAAACAAACATTTCACTGAAGATGGAAGACATATTATAATAGCACAGAGCAGTGGGATCAGGGGATGAGGGAAGTCTTCCTGCCATTTCAAGGATGAGCGGGAGTTACCTTAAGTGAGGAAAGGAAGGGGACAGGCAAAGAAAATAGATGCGCAAAGGCCAGACCACAGGAGGCTCAGAGGTGGGATGGAGGCTCTGAAGGAAGACTGGTGTCTGGTGCAGGAAGTGAGGGCAAGGGTAGCTGACAGGGGCTGGGAGACTTCAGATTTAGTTTGTGACTTCTAGCCATATCAGGTGCTCAAGAAGTGTTCACTGCATAAATAAATGAATAATAATAATAATAATAATAATAATAAAGAACTAGGCACTTGCTTGGTTTTTGAGGGTTTATATTATTTCTGTCTTGGGAAAATTTCAATTTTACAACGCAATTTTACAAAGTAATTTATTTCATAAATAGGAATATTTTGGCCTTGTTAATACATTCCCCTTGTCACATATTTAAAAGTAATTTAGAAAGTTATAATTCAGCATTAAATACAGCATATAAAGTGTTTATGATGCAGCTAACTTGAAAAACAGGCATCATACATCTGCTTCTAGAGGAAATATCTACATTTACAAATTTTCACTGTGGATTCCAAGAAGATGTGAATTGTACAATCTCTTTAGGAAAAAAAAATGATCATCATTTCCCACAGAGCCTTACCAAACAAATGCTCCAAAAGACACCTTGGCACTAACCATTTCTTTTGTCTGCACTACTGATTTCCCATAATATACACTGCCTAAGAAAAAGGAACACCTGCCTCTGATTGATTATCTCATTTATAGACATTCCCTATCACAAAGTGCTTCAGCCATGAGGCAAAGAAACCTAAAACTAAACTCTCAGGGGAAGACAAAATAAGAACCTAAACTGTAATTGTCCCTATGCATTGAAAAAGAACTAGACAAAAAGTTCTCTCTGGCTACTATTCTGTTATGAACAAATTATATAACCCTGACCACATCATCTAACCCGATGTGGCCACAATTTTCTTATCTTTAAGGCATGGGTGTATGATTAGGTGGTCTCTAATGTGTCTTCTAACCTAACAGGATCACAGTCTGATGTCCTCTTCATGTGTTTCTCAAATATTGTAAGATTATGAGAGTAAAAATATTTAAAAATTTATAAACACCACATTCAGTTTTCAGTTTTGGCAAGTCAATTATGTGTCACCTAAATTTTAAATTCTGAAGATTTTCTGAATCTTTCAATAAATGGAAGTTAGTTTGAACCTGATAGTGACACTTCTAAATGTTCACTTAGTAGTATGGAAATTCTTACTATAAAAGGAATGTGAAGAGCTTGAAAGAAACCCAACCCACAGTAATAACAATGGTAGGACATTTGTTATTCTTCATCTGGTCCAAAATATCCAGTTACATTAACTGATGAGGATACAGAACATTTCCAGTTTCTCCATCCTGTATTTCTTGGCAGTCTGACTTAATTTTGGATTAAGAAGTCCTTACGAAAGCTATCTACTTCCATTTTTAAGTGTTAGGAGCTGATCTCCTCTACCTACACTACAGTCAGAAATTCCCATTTATTTCTGTCTATATCATGCCATTTTAGCCTCCCGCATAGGAAACATCAAGCTCCTTTCTAGAAAGTGTATCCAAAGAAATCTGTCTGGGGGCCAGAAAACAGCAGCGTATTCTTGTTACTGTTCCTTAGAGGCTGTGGGGCTTCGGTAAGCCACCAAATCATTTTATGCCTAAATTTTTCCATTGGGAAAAAGATTATACTCAACCTAGAATCATAAGAAGTTAATAATGGTCATGAAGGGCCGAACCATAAGCAGCATTCAAAACACTTATGTATTCACTTACACATTCTGTTTGCTCGTGTTCATACTCAGCCCACTAACTCCTTACCTGGAACGTGCCTCTCTGGGACTGTCTTTGGGCCTATATATATATATATATTTTTTTTTTTCTTTTTGCCTTATCTGGGGCCACACCCATGCCATATGGAGGTTCCCAGGCTAGGGGTCTAACAGGAGCTGTAGCTGCCAGCCTTCGCCACAGCCACAGCAACGCGGGATCCGAGCCGCGTCTGAAACCTACACCACAGCTCATGGCAACGCCAGATCCTTAACCCACTGAGCAAGGCCAGGGATCGAGCACACAACCTCATGGTTCTTAGTCAGATTCGTTAACCACTGAGCCACGAAGGGAACTCCTGGGCCTATATTTTGCTTATGTGCTGTCCAAGCTTTAATTCAGCATTACTGAATCCCACAGACATACACCTTTGCTGGGTGTGTATCCAGTAATACCAACAAACCTTCCTAAACCATAAAACTCCAAAGATTGACTGACTATTCATTAGGTCAGATTTTTTTCATTTCTGTTGTCCTGTCTCTCTCCATTGCTAGTCTAGGCTTCTGAAAATTGCTAAAATCCTGAATTTTGAGTCTTCACTGCCCATTTGGCTTTTAATATTATTCTCATCTATTCTAAGATAATCCAACAAATTTATCATTATGGCTTCTTATAACCTCTCCATTCTCTTTGATATTTCCTTTTCCTCCTAGCCCAAGCTATATAATAGTAGAAAACAGCACTTATCTAAATTAACATTGATATAACTTCTCTTAGAAGATAAAGAACCACATTTTTGTTAAATTTTATAAACATATATAAACCACTACATAATCGGATATGTCCAATTTGTCTTAACCATGGAAGTCATACTATTTTCTAATAACTGTCAAATGAAGTGCAGACTATTTAAATATGATAACAGAAATAGTATTATCTTAAAAATCAAAAGGATACGAGCTGAAATTCTATCTCTTCCACATATTAATGTGACAAGGCACAACTATTGCAGGGTTCACCTTCTGAATCTATACAAGTGGAACAAAAAGCCCCTATTTCACAGAGTTATTATGAATACCAAAGGAGATTAAATATCTACAGAGTCTAGTGAAGTTTTTGTAATGTAGTAAGTGTTTAATGAACACTACTTCCCCTCTCCCCTTAATACCAACAAAAACAGCATTCTCTAACTTTCTTTTTTTTCCAATGTTAGTTTATTTTTTTAATTTATTTTTTATTTTTTTGCATTATAGCTGGTTTACAGATTTCTGTCAGATTTTCCAACTGCACTGCGTGGTGACCCAGTTACATGTACATATATGGATTTGTCACATGTGATTAGACATAGTTCCCCGTGCTATACAATTGGATCTCCTTGCTTTTCCATCATTAAAGCACTAGTTGTCCCCACTCCTACCCCTCCCCCACCCCCTTGGCAACCACAAGTCTGTTCCCCAAGTTCGTGATTTTCTTTTCTGTTGAGATGTTCATTTGTGCAGTGTTTTAGACTCCAGTTATAAGAGATTTCATATGGCATGTCTTTCTCCTTCTGACTTGCTTCACTCAGTATGAGTGTTCTAATTCCATCCATTTTGTTGCAAATGACATTATTTTATCCTTTTTTATGGCTGAATAGTATTCCATCATGTATATATACCACATCTTCCTAATCCAGTCATCTGTCGATGGGCATTTGGGTTGTTTCCATGTCTTGGCTATTGTGAATAGTGCTGCAGTGAACATACGTGTGCAAGTGTCTTTCTCCAGGAAATTTTTGTCTGGATATATGCCCAAGAGTGGGATTGCTGGGTCATATGGTAGTTCTATGTAGAGTTTTCTAAGGTACCTCCACACTGTCTTCCACAGTGATTGCACCAGCCTACATTCCCACCAACAGTGCAGAAGGGTTCCCTTTTCTCCACACCCCCTCCAGCAATTGTTGTTTGTGGACTTGTTAATGATGGCCATTCTGACTGGTGTGACGCTGTATCTCATGGTAGTTTTGATTTGCATTTCTCTAATTATCAATGATGTTGAGCATTTTTTCATGTGCTTGGTGGCCATCTGTTTATCTTCTTTGGAGAAATGTCTATTCAGGTCCTCTGCCCATTTTTCAATGGGGTTGTTGGCTTTTTTGCAGTTGAGCTGCATCAGTTGTTTGTATATTTTAGAGATTAAGCCCTTGTCAGTTGCGTCATTTGAAAAAATTTTCTCCCATTCTGTAAGTTGTATTTTAGTTTTCCTTTTGGTTTCCCTTCTCGTGCAAAAGCTTGTTAGCTTGATTAGGTCCCACTGGTTTATCTTTGCTCTGATTTCTTTTGCTTTGGGAGACTGACCTGAGAAAACATTTTGTAAGGTTGATGTCCGAGAATGTCTTGCCAATGTTTTCTTCCAGGAGTTTAATAGTATCTTGTCTTATATTTAAGTCTTTAAGCCATTTAGAGTTTATTTTTGTGCATGGTGTGAGTGTGTGTTCTAGTTTCATTGACTTGCATGCAGCTGTCCAAGTTTCCCAGCAAAGCTTACTGAAAAGACTTTCTTTTTCCCATTTTAAGTTCTTGCCTCCTTGTCAAAGATCAATTGGCTGTAGGTGTCTGGGTTTATTTCTGGGGTCTCTATTCTGTTCCATTGGTCTGTATGTCTATTTTGGTACCAGTACCACACTGTCTTGATTACTATTGCCCTGCAATATTGCCTGAAGTCTGGGAGAGTTATGCCTCCTGCTTGGTTTTTGTTCCTCAGAATTGCTTTGTCAATTCTGGGGACTTTCCGTGTGGCTCACAGCATAACATTCTTGATTAACCAAGAAATAAAAGACCAATGTTCTCATTTTGCCTTACCTTACTCTGTTTCTGTATTTGGTTAAACTAACTTATTTACACACAGGTGTCTTCCCCACTAGTCTATAAGACTTTCAGAGCAATGCTGACTTTTATCTAGCACAGTGCCCAGCTAACAGTAGTGGCCTGACAAATGTTTGATAAATAAATTAATGATCTACCATCTCATTTATCTTCCGCTCACTGCCCTATATGCATGGTTTTTTAAAAACTGCACAAGTAGGGACTTCTTAAATTACCATTACAATTCTCTTCCTCCTTTATTGTTCTCTAATTCACTTGAGCTTTCTTCCTCCTGGCAATAGCACATCTAATCAAGATCTTCCACTGGTTTTCCTTATCAGCTCCCTCAACACTGACCTATCCCTTCTCTGAACTCCTCAATCAAAGAAAGACAAAGGATCTTAAATATCATATCCAAGAATATATTCTCCTTCCTAGACAACTCTCTCAGTGTTAGAAGGAACTCAGATTTGTTAAACTGACTTGAATGACCACACAAATTCATTAAAAGTTTTGTTCATAGCAGTAGAATGCACCATAAAAAAGGTAATGCATATTTTAAATTCTTATGACTTATTAACTTGATTACTTTGAGTTATGCCAGGGACTTGAAACGAGGATTTAAAAATCCAAATAGGATACTAACGTTCTCAATATTCATTCAAACATCTATTATGAATCTTATTTCTCTCTGAAAGTAAAGCTTCATACCAACCTAATTAGCATGCATTTATTGTGTGTGAAAACATCCTTACTTTTTTTCAATGAGTTCATAATTGCCTGTACTAATAGCTACTACATACTTTATTTATTTAGAATGAACATAAATATATCATCATATATTAAAAATAATGAGGACACTGGTGATAATCTGCTGAGAAAGAGGGGAAAAGCATGAGAAAGAGGGGAGAAAGGGAGAATAGGAAACTGGAAGGAGGAGGTGATAATGTTGAGAAAGAAGAAAGAATTAAAAGAACAAAAGAAAAATAATTGAAAAAGAAATGAAAAAAAGTAACCATGAAATAAGAACGAAGAGTACAGGAAGAAAGAAAAGGAAAAAACAAGGAAAGAGAAGAAAGAATAGAAAGGGAAAAAATTTAGATGCATATTGTATATATTCTACCCTTTTGTTTAAAATTCTAGCATATGAAATTAAAATATAGTGCAAGGTAAAATCACTCAACTTTCCCAGGATTATTTTTAACTTTTTGGCCCATTTGCAACCCAGAAATTGTTGTACAGTTCCAAAACACTTAAAAAATGAGATCTTGATTTAGATTACAGCCATCTATTTTGGTTTAGCATAAAGGTGACATTACATATGCATTACATGTTCACATTAATAACAGTGCATACTTTCCACCATTTGTCATGCAATTTCAAGCCAAAGAAAAAACTTTTAACTTTATCTCTTTACACAAAATTATCTGTCAAATTGTGTGTTCATACTTTAGGTTAAAAGAGATAAACTAGTTTCTCTTCCTAATTAACCTATGTTTTATAATAATTAGACTTTAGGAATAAGACTGGTTTTCCTAAAAATAAATATTTATAGCACTTTATTTTGACCTACAATGCTGACTTATGAATACCTTCTCATATTTTGTGTTTAAGACTTATTTAATACATCTATTTTATAATTCTCTCCCTCTTGAAAGTTATATTAATTCTAATTCATGTAGCTTTCATTCTTTGCACAACATCCAATAGTTTATACATTCAACAAGTCTTGAATAAATGAATAAACCAATAAGATGTCATGGCTTAAGTATACTTTGATTAATTCCTATGTGAACTAATCTTTTCACATTTGTCACATTGTATCTGCTTCTTCCAGTCTAGCCTACCTATTACTACCAATTTAATCTTCTTTAAATATTTATTTCATAATGATATTCTTCTGCCCCTAAACATTAAAAGGACTCATGCTTTCTGCAGTTTTAAAGTTAAATGCCTTGAGCTTCCTACCATTCAGTAATAAATTTGAATGTTCTCCAACACTTAACTTTCACTCTTAAAAGATTCCTTGCTTTCTGTTTCAAGTATATGACTCTGTCATAAACTCACTGTGAGAGTTCTTTATGGAGTTTGAGAGAAGAAAATATTTTTATAGCTTATGTTTCATTGCTTGGATATTTAACATGTCGGCAAAACATTTGGAGAAATTTGTTTAATACTTTTTTTTGTGTGTGTGCTATGGCTACAGATGGGCTATTGGACCAACTCAAGGTCACTATACACAACCATGGTTATTCTAAGGTAGGACGTCTGAGGAACTCAAGTGCAAGCTCAGAGGTCACAGGATCAGCCGTGGAGGACAAACACCTGTGCCAGACAATACCACGTATCAACTTGAGATTTCCAAATGCCATTTTTGGTCAATAGCTTCTACCTCTCAGGTGGGCTTAAGATATAAACAAGACAGTTGCTGGTAGCCTTACTCCTGAAGAGTACTAAAAACTGGCCACGAGCAATCAAACCTTGTGTAGATCTACAGATTCTCCATTCAACCCACTCTCTGGTGAGTAGTTATAGATTCATTCTGTTCTAAATCAATGACCTGAAAGTGGTTTGTTATGACAATAGCTAATTGATAGGAAAAGTGGACCTGGAATTTCAGTACTATCATAACCAAAACTTAAAACACCTGGCACTGGCTCTACAATAAGATCATATCAGAGGCTAATAATTCTTACGAAAGACAGAAAAGTGGTGAAAGAATCATTAGTAATGGCTGAAAAAAAGTGATGGAATTTTTATAGATGCTGGGAAAAAATGGTGACCTGTATTTTGTAATAGAAATATAAAAGCACGGCTTGTAGTAAATTTAAAACAAGATAACATACCTAATGAATTTATAGACCTTGGCAAGATGGCATTTCAGGTGATGCACTGAGTTTGTCAGTTGTTCTTACTACATATGATATGGTATGTTGATAAAGAGAAAACCAAAAAAAAAAAAGCACTTATCCATTTGCAAGTGGCCTTTTGAGGAATACAGAGAAGCCAAGGATAGCTAAGCTGGACAATAAAATTGTTTTTCATCTCATCTTCCCAGCTGACAAAGGATTTTCAAAGTGAAATGATGCCCAAGGATGACAATCAAATCAAGGCTATGGCCATAAGGCCCTTTGTTAAGAGCTCTAAAAGAAATAAGTGGTATCTGGTGGGCAGAGAAAGACATGGATGTGGATTTCTAGAAATCTTTCAGGTGTGGTCTTACAGATGCCAAATCCCCAAAATAGCAATAATAAAGTATATAAAGAGAGACTTTACTTGGAAAACAAGTGGTTTGGCTTTGTAGTGGAAAGTAAACTACGCATAACTCAAAGTAAACCCACAAAGTTTTATAGTAAGTTTCATAGGTAAAAGAGCCACCATTCTGTAATAGAAGAGACTTAAATTGTTCAAACTGCACTATCTTCTGGGCCTCCAAATTTCTATGAGGAGGAATAAGTCAAGAAAACTACTCTGGCACCAAAATGGACCTGAGAAGTATTTCTTCAGAAGGAGTCAAGAAAAGCTTAGAAAACTCTACATAGAATTACCATATGACCCAGCAATCCCACTCTTGGGCGTATATCCAGACAAAAATTTCCTGGAGAAAGACACTTGCACACGCATGTTCACTGCAGCACTATTCACAATAGCCAAGACATGGAAACAACCCAAATGTCCATCGACAGATGACTGGATTAGGAAGATGTGGTATATATACACGA
>PVHT020004944.1:1038756-1069953 GCA_004024745.2 Catagonus wagneri | reverse complement strand
AAAAGGATAAAATAATGTCATTTGCAGCAACATGGATGGAATTAGAGACCCTCATACTGAGTGAAGCAAGTCAGAAGGAGAAAGACAGATGTCATATGAAATCTCTTATAACTGGAGTCTAAAACACTACACAAACGAACATCTCAACAGAAAAGAAAATCACGAACTTGGGGAACAGACTTGTGGTTGCCAAGGGGGCGGGGGAGGGGTGGGGGAGGGGTGGGGGGAGGGGTGGAAGGGAGTGGGGATAACTACTGCTTTAATGATGGAATAGCAAGGAGCTCCAACTGTAATACACGGGGAACTATATCTAATTACATGTGACAAATCCATATATGTACATGTAATCGGGTCACCACACGGTGCAGTTGGAAAATCTGACAGAAATCTGTAAACCAGCTATAATGCAAAAATAAAAAAAATAAAAAAAGAAAAGCAATGGACTAGGAAGGACATCACAAAGGGCAGGGTAAAAATCCCAGAGGGGGCACAAGGAGCAACAGACTGGAAAGGTACTCCAAGGGGCAACAGTTAGAACCTAATCAAGGAACACTTTCTAGTTTTGGAGTTGAAGAACTTATTACAAATAGTAATATTTGTCCAGTATGGTTTCAGAATTACTATAGCCCAGTGACTACTTGGTGCCTCTCATTCCCCCTGCCACCTTTGGGAGCTGCATCTGAGGAATACCAGAACTTTATACAGTTTATGAAGTTTTGAAATTAATACCATGCTGGAACTGGACAAGATTCTTGACGGTGCTGAGTTGGAAGTGAGGATATTTTACTTTGGGGAGAGACATGTGTAACTGATGCCAGATATAGTCTGTAACAATTGATGGGAAAATGGGCCCATTTCTTTACCTTCTTGTATCTGCACCATTTGCAATGTGACTTTTCAGCTCCTCTCCTCAAAAAGTCTATTTTTCTACAGCTTGAATTTAAGCTGATGTTGTAAACTGCTTTGGCTAAGAAAATGTGGCAAATGGTGTGCCAGTTCTGAACACAGACCTCAAGAGATCTTTCATGCTCATGTACCCTCTCCTGGAACCAAGTCATTCCCATATGAACAGATCCTAACTAGCCTGATGGAGCTAGTACATGAATGACTTCAAGGAGAGTCCAGCTATAGAAGCCAAGGTTATCCTAGACCTCCCTATAGGCAGCCAACCTCGAACATGTGAGTCTAGTCAAGATTAGCAGAGCTCTCTGCACAATTTAGCCATGAAAGGATGCAAAAGTATGTTCATGTACAGTAATAAATACTATTACCTTACCTTGCTGAGTTTGGAGATTACTTGTTATGCAGCAACAGCTAACTGAAACGTGCAAACATCCTCTACAAATCTCAACTGCGGACCAAACACAACCACAATTTTAACATCTAAAATTAATTTCAACAACCCTTTCTTTAAATAGGATTGGAAACAGATGATCGTGTTAGGTTCTTTCAATTTATGACTTTGTTCTTTCTGCCAATGCACCAGAGAGAGGTTGAGATTTGGTAAAATTAAGAGAAAACCCACTATTACAATAGAAGGTTATCTAAGTTTTACTTAAATGTTTCCATGAATAACTTTATAATGGCTCAAGTTAACAAGGAGATAACCCAAAGAAAGAGCAATTAGTTTCACTGAAGTTTTGGGAATCTGAGAATAATTCTCTCAAATATATGTACATACATTCCTTACCAATTATGGAACTTATTGAGCAAGCATCTTCCTATGCTTAAAACTTCTAAAAGTTCCTGCTGTGGCTCATCAAGTTAAGAACCCGACATAGTCTATGTGAGGATGCAGGTTCAATCCCTGGCCTTGTTCAGTGGGTTAAGGATCCAGTGTTGCCACTGGCCGTGGTGTAGGTCACAGATGCAGCTCAGACTTGCTGTTGCTATGGCTGTGGCATAGGTCTGCAGCTGTGGCTCCAATTTGACCCCTAGCCTGGGAACTTCCATATGGCACAGGTACAGTCTTGAAAAAGAAAAAAATTCTAAATTTTGTAATACAAGGAGACGTATAATCTACAGCTTTCTAAAACATGCCATGTGTCTGTTTATGCGTTAAACATAATAATTTAAAATTCACTATAATAAGGCTACAGACCTGGGAATCAGAAAACAAATTTTTACTGTGCTCTTAACAGCATTTTTTTCAATGTTAGCTGATTCTAAATGCTCTTTTTTTGTGTGAATACAAGTATTGTCAAACATCATTCTATAGGCAAGAACTTCATACAAATCATAGACTGACAGTAAAAGAAATTCATTTACCTTTTTTACTGACATTTTAAAAGAAACATTAATATCTAGGATGATAATGTAAAAATTTCAAGTATGCTTTCACATTCTAAATTCAGTCATTTTCTATGTAGTTTAGACAGTAGAGCAGTTATTTCACAGTCATGTGAAAATGGGAATATTTCAATTACAAAAGCTGAATTCCTACTACAAGAGGGATAAATGTGCAACATTTTTTTTGCTGTAAAACCACCTTTATGCCTGTGGAACTCCCCAAATCACAGATATTTACTTCAAAATTCATCTTTCCCTAGTAGGGAAAAGTCCCTATCGGTCTACCACATAAGGAAAGCTAAATGAGAGCTCTTTCAAATTTGGCCAAATAAATTTCACAAACTACAACTTCAAGATGTAATAAATATTTGTCACACTATAGCAAAAAAGAGATAAGTAAAATGATGTAACATTAACCATGATATGTCACATAATTCCCCCAAATAAAAAACAGCGTCTTTAAAAAATGATAAATCTATTTTTTCATATAAAATTACACAAAAAAGCACTTACTAGGTTATATCTTAAAGAGGATTTTCTATAGCTATTCATCTTTCTATTAACTGAATGCCCCAGATTCTTACAAACTACTTAGAAATTGCTGGTCTCGCCTTGATCTCCATTTACTAGCACTATTAAGGAAGAAGAAAAAGGATTTTTTGGAAGAAATGAAGTACTCTCTGGTATAACAATTTTCATGTTCAAAGAATACAAGAGCGAGATACAATTATACAAATTTTTCTAAAGCAATAGAACAGCAATTTTCAACCAAGTCATAAAGCGTTTTTTTACCTTAAAAATCAATGTTTTTACCAACATTCTTCAAGCATAAGAATAATCTCCATCTTACACTGAGTTAGAAAAGAAATTTAACATAGCATGTTGGAAAACATTTGTCATTGAGTAATGATGTGTTCATTTTGAACAATTATGAGACTGTGAATGCTAAATCATTACATTTTTTTTTAGATTAGAAAAAAAAATTAGCACTGTCAAAGTGTAGGACAAGATCTTAAAACTACCCTCAAAATATTTTGTGGAAAACAGTTCATAGTTAAATATGAACTTTGTTTAGAAATACTTCTTGGCTGTTAAATATATATGCACATATACTCAAACTTTTGCAACATATTGGCTGCTTAATCTATGTGGGACAATAACAAAATATGCAAATATTATTTTTTTCCATAACTGGTAAAGACACAGTGTCTAGGGAGATAAAGCAAAAAATAAAGAGACATAAGGAACGTCATCCTTCCACTTTACAACCTTCCATTTAGAGTGGGAATGGAGGTTGGGAAGGATATAGGAATAAGTCAGTAAACAAATTAATGATCAGTATGACTTACCTACTGATAAGTGCTTTAAAACAAAAAACACACTAAAATAGTGATTGATTAATAGCAACAAGGGTCATTTACATTAGGTAGCTCAGTAAATGCACAGGACCACTTATTAAGATGTTCATGCTGTCGTACTATAACTAAATTACAAGTTACTTGAGTTCAGAGATTACATCACCCCAGTTATTTTACCTGAACATTATTATCAGTATACTTCTACACTCCCAAAAATTGATTAATAAAAGTCTATTAGTTCATGAAAATACAATGTTTTTATGTAGGAGTGTGTATAATGATTTTGGCTATTAAAAAAAGATAAAACATTATGATTTAAGTTACATAAACAGGGAAATATCCAATTATTTAATAAACTAATTCAGGAACAAAACTATTTAAAAACTTTTTTTTTGATTTTTGTGTGTATTTTTTTTCAATGAGTACCAATATTTTCCAAATTAGGATATAAAAAAATACACATTTTCATATTTAATGTTGTGTATGTGAATGAGAAAAAAAAAACAGAAAAAAAGGTACCCCTGTACTCCTTACAGCATTATTTACAATAGCCAAAATATGGAAGCAACCTAATTGTCCACTAATAGATGAATGGATAAAGATGTGGTGTATATACTCAACTGAATATAACTCAGTCATAAAAAGGAATGAAATCTTCCCATTTGCAATGACACAGATGGATCTGGGGGTGTTGCGCTGGTGAATAAGTCAGAAAAAGACAAATATTCTATGATCTCACATACAGAATCTAAAAAAACAAGGCAAATGAATATAAAAAACAAAACAAACAACTTATAGATACAGAGACCTGGTGTTTGCCAGAGGAGATGTGTGTGGGGGGGTGCCTGCCAATATAGGTGAAGGGGATTAAGAGATACAAACTTCCAATATAAAATAAGTCACAGGGATGTAATATATATCATAAGGAACATAGTCAATAATAGTTTAATAATTTTGTATGGTGACAGATGGTTACTAGACTCAGTGGCGATCATTTCATAATGTATTTATAAATATAGAATCACTATGTTGCACAAGTGAAAATAACATGATACTTATATGGCAACTAGAGTTAAAATTTTAAAAAGATAATTGTTCTAATTCAAGAGCGTGGTATATCATTCCATCCGTTTGTGTCGTCTCTGATTTCTTTCTTCAAATTCTTATAGTTTTCATAATAGAGGTCTTTTGTCACTTTAGGTAGGTGTATTCCTAGGTATTTTATTCTTTTTGATGTGATGGTAAATGGGGTGGTTGCTCTGATATCTTTCTGATCTCTTAATGTTAGTGTATAGAAATGAAATTGACTTTTGTGTATTAATTTTGTAGCCTGCATTTTTACCAAATTCATTTATGAGTTCTAACAGTTTTCTGGTGCTGTCTTTAGGGTTTTCTAGGTATAGTATCACATCATCAGCAGTGATAGTTTTACTTCTTCTTTTTCAATTATTCTTTTGTTTTTCTCTGACTGCCGTGGCTAGGACTTCCAAAACTATGTTGAATAATAGTGGTAAAGTTCAACATCCTTGTCATGTTCCTGATCTTAGTGGAAATACTTTCAATTTTTTACCACTGAGAATGATGTTAGCTGTAGGTTTTTCATACACAGTTTTTATTATATTGAGGTAGGTTCCCTCATGCCCATTTTCTGGATAGTTTTTATCAGAAACAGGTGTTTGAATTTTGTCAAAAGAACTTTTCTGCTACTACTGAGATGATTATATGTTTTTTTCAGTTTGTTGATGTGGTGTATCACATTGATTGATTTGCAGATATTGAAAAATCCTTGCATCCCTGGGATAAATCCCACTTGATCATGGCATATGATCCTTTTTATATACATTTGGATTTGATTAGCTGGTATTTCACTGAGGATTTTTGCATCTATGTTAATCAGTAATATTGGTCTGTAATTTTCTTTTTTTTAATGGTGTCTTTGCTTTTAGTATCAGGGTGACAGTGGCCTCATAGAATGACCTTGGGAGAGTTCCTCCCTCTGCTATTTTTTGAGAGAGTTTCATAAGAATAGGTGTTAATGCTTCTCTGAAATGTTTGATAGAATTCACCTGTGTAGTCATCAGGTCCTGGACTTTTGTTTTTTGGAAGGTTTTAAATCACATTTCCAATTTTGGTACTTGTGATTGGTCTGTTCATATTCTCAGTTTCTTCCTGGTTCAGTCTTGGTAGGTTGTACTTTTGTAAGAATCTGTCCATTTCTTCTAGGTTGTCCATTTTACTGGCATATAGTTGCTGATAGTAGTCTCTTATGACCCTTTGTATTTCCGTGGAGTTAGCTGTAATTTCTCCTTTTTTTAGTTATGATTTTATTGGTTTGAGCTTTCTCCCTTTTTTTCTTGATGAGTTTGGCTAAGGGTTAATCAATTTTGTTGATCTTTTTAAAGAACCAACTTTTGGTTTCATTGATCTTCTCTACTGTCTTTGTTTCATTTATTTCTACTCTGATCTTTATGATTTCTTTCTGGCTAATTTTGGGCTTTGTTTTTCCTTCTCTACTTGTTTTAGGTGTAAGGTTAGGTTGTTTGAGTTTTTTTTTTTTTTTCTGACCAGACAATAAGATTGTATTGCTATAAACTTCCCTTTCAGAAGTGATTTTGCTTTCCCTTTCAGAAGTGATTTTTCCCTTTCAGAAGGTTTTGGGTTGCTGTATCTTTGTTGTCATTTGTCTCTATCTTTTGATTTCTTCTTTGATTTCTTCAATGATTCATTGGTTGTTTAGTAACATATTGTTTAGCTTCCAGGAGTTTGTGTATTTCGCGTTTTTTTTTTTTTTCTTCTTGTAGTTGATTTCTAGTCTCATAGCACTGTGGTTAGAGAAAATACATGGGGTAATTTCAACTTCTTAAAATTTACCAAGGCTTGATCTGTGACCAAGATGTGATATATCCTCGAGAATATCCCACTTGCACTTGAAAAGAATGTATACTCTGCTACTTTGTGATGGAAAGTTCAATAAATAACAGTTAAATCTATCTGGTCTAGGGTGTCATTTAAGGCCTGTGTTTCCTCGTTGAATCTCTCTCTGGATGATCTGTTCCCTGATGTAAGTGGGATATTAAAGTCTTCCACTCTTATGATGTTACTGTTCATTTCTATTTTTATGGCTATCAGAGGGTGCATTATATGTTAAGGTACTCCTATGTTAGGTACATATATATTTACAATTTTATATCTTATTCTTGGATTGATTCTTTGATCATAATGTAGAGTCTGACTTTGTCTCTTGCCAAAATAGTATACTACCCAAAGAAATCTAGAGATTCAATGCAATCCCTATCAAATTACCAAGGACAATTCTTCACAGAGCTAGAACAGAATATTTTAAAATTTGTATGGAAACACAAGAGACCCTGAAGAGCCAAAGAAAAATTGAAAAAGAAAAACAAAAATGGATGAATCAAGCTTCCTGACCTCAGAAAATACTAGAAAACTGCAGTTATCAAAATAATATGGTACTGGCAGAAAAACAGAAATATAGATCAATGGAACAGAACAGAAAGACCAGAAATAAACCCAGGCACCTATGGTCAACTAATCTATGGCAAAAGAGGCAAGAACATACAGTGGAAGAAAGATAGTTTCTTCAATAAATGGTGCTGGGAAAACTGGATAGGTACACATAAAAGAAAGAAAATAGAAGTATACCTAAACCATACATAAAAATAAACTCAAAATGGATTAAAGACTTAAATATAAAGCCAGATATTATAAAACTCTTAGAGGAAAATATAGATAGAATGCTCTTGGACATAAATCACCGCAATGTCTTGTTTGACAACAAAGACACAAAAAAACTAATTGGACCTAATTAAACTCAAAACCTTTTCCACAGCGAAGAAAACCATTAAAAAAACAAAAAGACAACCCACAGAAAGGGAGAAAATCTCTGCAAATGATGCAACACACAAGGGCCTAATCTCCAAAATACAAAAACAACTCATACAACTCAACAAATAAAAAAACAAACAACCCAATCGAAAGAAACATATGGATGACCAAGAGGCACATGAAAAAATGTTTAAAATCACTAACTGTTAGAGAAATGCAAACCAAAGAATGAGGCACCACCTCACACCAGTGAGAATGGCCATGATTAACAGGTCAACAAATAACGAATGTGGGAGAGGGTGTTAAGAAATGGATACCCTCCTTCACTGTTGGTGGGAATGTAAACTGGTACAACCACTATGGAAAACAATATGGAGGTACCTCAGAAAACTAAATATAGAACTACCATATGATCCATCAATCCCACTCCTGGGCATACACCCAGACAAAGCTTTCTTTGAAAAAGATACATGCACCCGTATGTTCATTGCAGCACTATTCACAATGGCCAAAACATGGAAACAACCTAAATGTCCATCAACAGATGAATGGATTAAGAAGATGTGGTACATAAATACGATGGAATACTGCTCAGCCATAAAAAGGCAATGCCATTTGCAGCAACATAGATGGAACTAGAGATTCTCGTACTAAGTGAAGTAACCCAGAAAGAAAAAGACAAATACCATATGATAGTACTTATTTGTGGAATCTAAAATATGGCATAGATGATCCTATCTACACAACAGAAACAGATCACAGCCAAGGAGAGCAGACTGGTAATTCCCCGGCGGAAGGAGGAGGTAGAGGGATTAACAGGTAGAGAGATTAACAGGCAGTTCTGGGTTTTGGGGTCCTAACTGTTATATCTGAAATCAATCGGCAATGGGGTCTTACAGTACAGCACAGGGAACTGTGTATGACTAGATCACTTTGCTCTACAACAGAAACTGAAGGAACATTGTAAATCAACTATATTTTAATTTAAAAAAAGATAGTTGTAAGTGATTAACACCTTACATGAGAACATAATATTTTGAGTAATAGAAAACACACTGCATTCACATGAGAACTTTATGATACAGGCGCTCTCTAGGCTGACTGGATAATATAACAATCATTTCTATATTATTAAACTGGGAAATTTCATAATATTCTTGCAAATAAATCATTATAAATGTTAGATCAAGGATAGGCAATGGCATGAAATATATTAGATATGCGATCCAAAATCTCAATATAGCAATTTACTTACCACACAAGTCCCCTTCAAATATTCTATTCCTTACAGTTATTTACTACATCCTTAATACTTTAAACTATTATAATCTAAAACATAAATATATGTGTACAAAATATACATCTATACATATAAGATATTTTTATAGATAGATAAAATAGACAAAATAGACAATAACACTATGAATACTATAAAGAGGCAATTATGAAAAATACAAATGGTCACCTACTTTGAAATATTTTTAAATGTTTAAATTTATTTTTATCCAAAAATTTACAGTTGGATCTAAGTAATTCTCCCTACATCAGGCAGACAAATATTAATAAGTATCCAGGGAGTTCCAGGCATGGCTCAGAGGTAATGGACCCAAATAGTATCCATGAGGATATGGGTTCGATCCCTAGCCTTGCTCAACGGGTTAAGGATCCAGCATTACCATGAGCTGTGGTGTAGGTTGCAGATGCAGCTCAGATCTGGCCTTGCTGTGCCTGAGTTGTAGGCCGGTAGCTGTAGCTCCGATTCGACCCCTAGCTTGGAAACATCCATATGCCATGGGTGCGGCCCTAAAAAGACAAAAACAAAAAGTGTCCAATGTTGAAAAGTAAATAGGAAATAGTCATATTAATAATCTATTAGTGATTATCAGCATTAAGAGTTCTTTGGCATTTACATAAAAAAATTTTCCTGCCCTATCACCTAGGAGTTTACTTCTAGGAATACATATACGAGTGTCCTATAGAGACACTCATATGTGTACACAGACACACATGTGCACATAAAATTAATCAAGCAAACATACTTTGTCTAAATATCATTACTTTTGCTCAAAACTACAAGTTCTAAAGCAAATAAAATTATGGTACTATTTTGAAAATAAACATTTTTGGATTGTTTGTGGTAGTTCCGTGAAAAATGTCACAGGTAATTTGATAGGGATTGCACTGAATCTGTAGATTGCTTTGGGTAGTATGGCCTTTTTTACGATATTAATTCTTCCAACCCAGGAGCAGGGAATATCTTTCCATTTCTTTGAATCCTCTTTAATTTCCTTGATTAATTTTTAATAGTTCTCAGCATACGAGTCTTTCACCTCCTTGGTCAGATTTGTTCCCAGGTATTTAATTTTGGGGGGTGCAATTTTAAAGGGTATTGTATTTTTATATTCCTTTTCTAATATTTCATTGTTAGCATACAGAAATGCAGCCAATTTCTGAATGTTAATCTCCTATCTTGCTACTTTGCTGAATTCACTGATCAGTTTGAGTAGTTTTTGTGTAATGTAGGTTTTTCTATATATAGTATCATGTCATCTGCACCCAGTGACAATTTTACCTCTTCTCTTCCAATGTGGATACCTTTTATTTCTTTTGTTTGTCCAACTGCTGTGACTAAGACTTCCAATACTCTTTTGTTTTTTAGTTGTTGTTTTGTTCATTTATAATGATTTTTATTTTTCCATTATAGCTGGCTTACAGTGTTCTGTCAATTTTCTACTATATAGCAAGGTGACCCAGTCACACATACATGTATACATTCTTTTTTCTCACAGTATCATGCTCCATCATAAGTGACTAGACATAGTTCCCAGTGCTGTACTATTTTGAATGAAAGTGATGAGAGTGGGCATCCTTGTCTTGTTCCAGATTTTAGTAGGAAGGTTTTCATTTTTTCTGCATTGAGTATTATATTTGTTGCCGGTTAGTCATAAACGGCTTTTGTTACATTAAGGTATGTTCCCACTTTGGTAAGACTTTTTATCATGACTTTACAGAATTCAAAAATTATACTCCTCTTTCTCGTATTAAAAAATAAGTTAGTCATTGAGGTTGCTGACAGTTAATGCCTACAGTTTTTTAACTCATCCCATCTTGCATGCAGAACTATAAAGTAGCTACTTGAATTTAGAGAATCTATGGTGATCTTCAAATGAATAATTTTAATAGAGCATTCTGAAAGTAGTTCATTGCTAAGAAGTACTTGATAAGGAAACTGATACAGCGTTCTATAAGCAGACTTGCTCAAAATAGTTGGCTTGTGAAAGAAAGAAAGAAGATATATAAGATAGTATCCAGGGAGGTCAGCAAGGTCAAGCTAAAGCATTTTCAGTGTGGAGTGTATCAAATACTCTTGTGGATGGAGGAAAACTGATGAGCAGATGAGAAAGGGAATTGAGGATGAGGACAACAAAAGCACATGTTTGAAGGATCAAGTTTCTGGTGGAGGGAAAAATGCGGAGGCATAGTCTAAAAGTAAACTTAGACACAATGGAGGTATTTCTTCTACTACAGGGAGAGGAAAGGGAGAAGACAGATCTTCGGAAGAGGAAAGATGGTCACTGAATAAAGGAACTCTGTGAAGATGATTTATCATGACCTCTGAAGGAGACCACTTGGCCAGTGAATGTTCTTATCCTCAGAAATTGGAAAATCAGTCCTCTAATTAGCTAGCTAAGATACTAAAATTGGTTTTAATTATACCTTTAAATTCCAAAGGAAGATACTAAAAGGCTGTATTCTATCCCAAACAGTAGCTCCTGAGTACATACTGAGTTGTTATCATGTGCCACACGTGCCACAAGGCCCTTTACTAGAGCATCTTCTGCACTCATACCAATCTTGGAAGGCTGACACCATCATGAACTCATTTAAAAGAAGGGGAAAAAGCCAGCAACTTAGGTAACTGATATATTTTAATCCAGAATTCATGACTTTCAACCTAAATAGGTATTTCCTCTGAGCTTATATTCACAAGACATATTAGGAAATAAATAGCACAAATGGAGTACTCAAAACTTTCAACCTTACATTAGTGTTTTTGTCCTACAAGTAATATGACTTTTTATAGGCAATTTTACAACTGAAATATACAAAGAAAAATACAACAGGTTATAATCAAAACCATTCTTAATGTCTACCACAGAGAGATTTTGATACACATATTTTCTAACCTTTCAATGACTATAAGCACACAAACACAAATTACAAAAGGTATCATGTTATCTGTTCTTAACCCTGCTTTCTACATTTCACAACATACTGAAAAAAGTTTTCCAGGGCAGCAATGCGGGATCTGAGCTGCGTCTGTAACCTACACCACAGCTCCCAGCAATGCCAGGTTCCCAACCCACTGAGCCAGGCTAGGGATTGAACCCGCACGCTCGTGGATACTAGTCAGATTTGTTTCCCCTGCACCAAAATGGGAACTCCCAATATTATAATTTCTAATCATTGCTTATTATTACCATTATATAGCTTTACTAAGATTTAAACAATTCCCTATTATTGGAAATAAAAATTATTTCTCTTCTCTTTTTGTGAATACATAAGAAATGACCTTTTATACATAATTGCATATGTAATATTATGCCATTCAGTTTTTATTTTTTATAATTTTCTTTTTTCATGATTTTTTCCCATTAATATATAAAATACCATGTATGTTTGTTTATGCTCCATCTTAGAGCTCTACTGTTAAAATTTTGTAGCTTTCTAAAATGTTTTAGCATTTTAAGGCTAATATAACATCCTCAGTAGCTTTATTTTTCAAATATTTGACTAAAATTTTATAATTGTGAATTTCTGCAAGTTGCTTAACTTCTATGTATCTTATTTATGGACCAATAAAATGGGGTAATAATAGCATCTATTTCCTAGGATTGTTGATGAGATTCAATGAGATAATATATGCTAAAGGCTTACAATAGTATCTGGCACATAGACAGCAATGAATATATATGTGTGCTATATATACTATATATAGTTATCTGTGTATGCATTTATGTACATATCCCACATAGATCTAGGTATGTGGTAAGTGAGTTAAGTATATAAGTATATAACTAATTATATACATAAAGTTATAACTCATTTATATACATATATATATACATATATAACAAAAATGTTACCACATGAACTAATAAAAGCTTATATAGTACCAATTTCTAAACAATTTGAATATCACCTCTCCTCTAATATATTTTTCAGTATAGTGTTAGATGTAATTTCCTAATTTTATTTGAACATTTGCATCAATATAAACAGGCTCAATTCCAATTTTATTTTAGTGTTATCTTTACCAAGTTTTGTACCTAGAGATTTAAATTAAAGTATAAAGCTCTTCACACTTTCCCATTTTCTAGAACAGCCTTAATAGCACATATTACTGATTAATTAATACTTACTATTATTTAGGATTGTTAAAGTTCACCAGTAAAACAGTGTATTAGTGTAATAACTCTGCTCATTAGATTTTTTTTTCTCTTTTTTCTCTTTTCATAATCCTTCTTTTGTTACATGTTTAGTAACTCTTTCTAACTCACTGAATTCAGGTAATTCATTCACATTTTCTAATTCTTTTATATTTCCCTAAAGACTTTTTTTACAGAGATTTCAAAATTAGAGTAGCTTAGAGTTTATAAAGCTATAACTAACAATTTTTCTGCATCTATGGGAAGATCTCCTTCATGTTACTAATATTCTGAATTTGTTTCCTATCATTTATTTCTATCCATTTGATTTGTTCTATCTAAATAATTGATTTATATGTCTTTTCAAAAAAAAACTCTCTTAGATTGAATTACTGGTTTTTCATTTTTTTATTTGATATCTTCAATAATTCTTACCGACTTTCCCACAGCTATCATACTTCTCAGTACTACTGGGCTCTGTCAAGCACCTTAATTCTAATAATTTTGTCATAAATAGTACAGTGTTAAGTAGTACATGACATTTTTCTTTATTTTTTGTATCCCCAAAGCTTTACAAGGTATATATTCTGTTTGAATATTTCTAGTTGTTCTCTTTGTATTTTATTTTCTCATGGTCAGTTTACTGTATATTTTGACTTCTTTCATTTACCTACTCCATAATTACTCATTCTTCATTATTAGAGTCTGGGGTCTCACGTGCATATTATCACCATTATACTGATGTGTTTACTTTATAACCTATTCTGTAAAGAATATTTGTCTTCTACATTCAGTTGTACATAAACCCCATTCTTGATTTATCCATCTTTTCATTCAGTTGGAAAATATTTTCTAGTAATTTTTCCCAATAGGTTAAGTGGTACATCTTCTAAATACTTAAATGTTTAAAAATATCTTACTCTCACTACCATAATAAATATTCTGGCTCTTTTTCAAAGGTATTATACCACAATGTATTTTTTCCTTAAAATTCTATAGATAGAATTTCTCTTGTCTTTTGACATATGGAATTGAAAATAATATGTGCGAAGCCAACTGATAAACCGTTTGCTTCTTTGGCCTAGATATTGGTAGAACTTTTCTTAATTCTTGTAGTACCATATTCTGACTAGACAGTAACAAAGTAGAAGAAGAAATAACTGCAAGATATGCACCTAAGTAAATAAAACATCCTCTATTATGCTTTCAATTATTGTTTCCTTTTCACTTACTCTGCTTTCTCTTTGCGGCGGTCTACTTCTGCCCCCTTACTGCCCATTCCCTTACTCTACTCTTTCAATTCAAAGTGTTTACCATTCTTAATGTGTTATACATATTTTTATGTCTCCATGTCTGTAATCCGTCATCCTTCCACAGGATGTCAGCTCTGTAAGAGCGGCTACAATATTTGCTTTGTTCACTGCTTTATCTCCAGAGAATTGAATGAGATCTAGTATACTTAGAATATAGCTAGAATATGTTTTGAGTGAATCACTGAAATCATATATAGTGGGTTACCATTTTGTCCTTAATAGAATTGATTTTGTCTCACGTTATTTAAAACATCACCATTTTCATCTGCATTATTAAGAGCTGATCAAATTTCCTCTTTTTATCACCGATCTTATTTTATTTTTAGCCTTAGTTCTACTCACTACTGTCTCCAATGTGGAATTTATTTGTTTTTAGATTCTCAGCAGATCTTCTCTTTCCCTTATCTCTTTCCATATTATGATCTTTTTTCATAGATGTCATGCCTTCATGATTGTGTTGAGGTCCTAAAATTCTGCTAAAGTGTGTATATGTCTATGTACTTCTGTTTAGACAACAGACATTGTTACAAGGGTTCACGTGCTGCATATCACCAAATCCTGTGACTATCCTGGGAATATCTTTCAAGGAAGATCCTATGAATTCATTAGTTTTTGCAGGCTTCCTATCCAGTTTCTCTAGGACTTTCAAGATCAGACTATATGTGGAAGGAGGAAGTAGGCATGGTGGAGACAGGAGCAAGAGGCTCCTGTGTTTCACAGAAGTCCCAGAGGGTACAGAGGAAAGGACACTTGTCTTCTTCATTAACACAGGTATAAGGTCTCCAGGTTAGAAGTAGAGCAATGAAGTATCCTCTTCCCTGAGTCTCAGGCAGTCTCTACTTTATGATATTACACACGATAAAAATATGAAGCCTGGTCAAAGCTTTCTTATGGGAGTTCCTTTTAATGTATGCATAGTATGTATTTCTAAAAGATTATTAGATTGTCCATCAGACTTAGGTGTCACTGTTTCTGTAAGGTCTGACAATTTTAGTGTACCTCCTTAAGAGCTAATTAAGGTTGGGAAAAGCTACGTTATCTAAATTTTAATTAAAGCAGTATTCAAGTTTTTTGATAGATATTATCTACTTCTAATGAAATTATCTAAATACCACATGAAGTATGGATATTGTTTATCAGGATTGAACCACTAACTACAATTAATACCCACCTATTTGTATGTCTTTCTTCCATGGATTCTCATTATTTGCCACCTATGAGCTGATAGTGAAAATCCAAAATGACTGATTTTTTTAACCCAGATTATTTAAAATATTAATAATTAAACTTTAAAATTAATATATGCCAAGTTTTTTCATATTATGTATGTTTGATTTTTCATTTGAAATATAGTAAAATGATTTAGTAATGAAAATGACTTTCCCTTTGCTTATGAGCAATTATAAATCTGTTCCTTGAAAACAGTGTCAAATATACTCCAAACACCCAAGCCCATGTTAATTTCTCCTCTATTTGAAGGTCTATTGCACGTTCACTCGCTAACATGCAATTCAGTGCTTAATTATTTGAAAATTCATAGTATGAAATGTTCTTAAGATAGAAGTGCCAAAAGGGACATTATCAAGTTCAATTTACAAATGAGAAAACAGAACCACAGAGACTTATTCAAGATTTCAGAGCTAGAGAATGGCAGAACTGAGGCTAGAACACAGGTCTTACAATTTCTTTTCCAGTTTTATTTTCCTAGGCAGATGAGAAGTAATATAAGGACAGAGATCATGTCCTCCACGGCCTAGTAACCTCCTTCACATTCATAATATTGATATAAGTGAAAGATACTGAAATGCTGATATATGATGGACGATGAGAAAGACATGCTTTGTTTTTCTGTTGCTGTTCTACAATGACTGCATAGTTAAGCAGCAGTTATGTATCATGTCAAAATAATGTTACAATTAAATGTGACAAACCTCAAATTTTTCTCTCAAAATAAAGTTAAATCAGAAATTAATACTCAGAAATAAAAAAATACTTCCTTTTGTTGTAATAATAACTAACAAAATATTTCAAAGTTTAGTAAGCATATTAATAACACCATCTCATTTAATCTTTCAATGTCCTTATTTAGTCAGCATTATTATTATCTTCAAATTACCAATAACAAGAAAAATCTCAGAGGTAAAGTAACTGGCTCAATGTCTCAAAGCTAATGAGTAAGAAGGCAGGAAATTAAACTTAGTCCATTTCATCAAAAAGTTATATTCTACCTGCTCCAAAGACAAATGCTGTTTATTAAACCATGTCCAAAAACTCCTCTATTCAATACCACCAAGATTAAACCTATAATTATTACACTTAACATTCAAAAGGACTATAAACTAAAATACATTTCTCAAAACATGTAAACTTAGTTATCACTTCTCACTAAAACATGTCAATGGTTAGAGCAAAAAGCATTCCTTCTCACTGGTAAGTTACTTGATAAAGGCATAGATGAGTAAAGGGAACGGTTAAGCAGTGAATACCTTAAATCTGTTTAACAAGCTTTTGAGTTAGCAACAGTAAAACTCGAGTATTATATTTGATAATTTTCCACATATTCCCTAAGAAATAGCTGCTCAATTTTCCTTAAGAAAAAAAAAAAACCTTAGGTACAGTTAATTCCTATGTACAGCACAGCATTGGCTAAGGAACCACCTTGGTGAACAAGCTCTCTTTCTATCCTGATGGTTATCATTGAAACATACTGCCACCTTATGACAATTCTTTTTATATCTTAATTTTAAGAAAACACTGTTTCAAAAATAAACTCTTGCCAGGAATATGACCATGAAACACAAGATTTATCTATAATTTAAAATAATAAATCCCTAGCTCTATTGAAAGCAGACTGAGAAAAAAAATGTGCTGCATTTAAGAGAATATTTTTAGATTTTGAATAACATAATGATTTTGATGACATGATATAAGCCTTTTTAACTGCAAAAGGCCAGGCTATAACTGATTACATGCTGGCAATGGACTTAAATTTTGAGTCTACTTTCCAATTAGAGTTTTAAAAGTTATATCCAAAGTATGTGAGTCTTATTGTATCTATAATACTGCGTACACACATCCAAAAGATATAAAAATTGCAATGGTTCTGATTGGAAGTATAAGGGAAAGAGACACTAAAATTAAGAAAAGATTATATACCTGCATAATGTCCTTATCGTATGAAATTAAAAATAAGCCAAAATAAGCATCATTGTTACCTCAAATTACCTTTTTACATAGAATCTGCTTTTTGTGCTCATAGTCAAAATTTTTATTCTACCAGAAAACATGGAGCTTTTATACCAGCAGCTGGCTCATTTTTCTCTATGGATCCAGTGATTCACGTTTGTATTGGGTTCTGTTTCCCTTTTTCTATTAGCTGCTAATGCACTTAGACATGAATTTATGATTCATATGTGTCAAGTATATAAGAAGTCATTTTATGCATTTGGTAGTCTCCTGTCACTCCTGCTTACCTCTTATTTTTCAGTCTTATCTTTACTTTGGCCTGATAGTACTATTTACTTTCATTTTTATGTATATAGTTGGTACTATGGAATGAATACAGATTTTTGAAGCTAAACAAACAGAACCAGCTGTAACTTTTACTAGCTGTAGGGTCGTGATTATTTCATCTCTAGGATAAGCTATAGATTTGTCATTAGTAAATTAAGGCTAAAAATATCTTCCTTGCACAATTATCATGATGATTACAGAGCCAATGATTAGCTATATCTAATATTTATTGGGTGCTTGAGATGTAATGGCTACTTATATAACTTAATTTCTACATTTTTATTTCAACACAACTTTTGAAATCAAGTTAAATTTTTATAATTTCCATTATTACAGTAGTGTCCTTTCAAAAAAAGATGTTAAATCAGTGATGTTTTGTAATCTAAGAAAAACTTTTTTTGAACTAAGCAGAATTATTAACAAAAATATTACGATAAAATGCTCAGTTGACGCTAAATTTATGAATAGAAAAAAATATAAACTAATAAACAAATTAAAGGTGTAATAAACACTCTGACATTATAGTTTTGAGGGGAAAAGTTGGCAATTCTCTAAAGTTTTCTATTTGTGTTGAAAATGTATGAGCAAAGGAAAAAATTTTAAAAAGAGCTTGTGTATATTAACACATTGCTTAGTTTAATTACTGATTTGCTGTTTGCCCAAAGTTTTAATCAAGAGAGTTCTTACATGAGGATAACAGTGGAGACATCTGTAAAAGTTAGTGCCACATTTAACTCCTCGAGGCACTGCAGCACCTGGTGACGCCACAGGGAAGAAATCATGGATACTTCTTGAACATACTGCAACAGCTGTCAACTCAGAAGGAGGTATATTCTAAGTTCTACCAAGCAAGTAGTACTCCACAAAACCTCATTCTGTCCCTTCTTTTAACTGAAAAGAAGCCAGATGGAGACATGCAACTTGTCAAACTGCAAATAAAGAGTTAGTATAAATCGTATTGCATGGGTCTCTATATTTTCAGCTTTAAATATTTGGTCGTTCAACTTCCAGAATGATTTCACTGACATTTTAAGAAGACTAAAAAGGCTTGATGCTATTCCAGGTAAAGGCAATACCACGTCTCTAAGAGAATACAATAAATATGAAAAAAAAATGTCAAAATGACTGTATCTTCAATATAATATTAGAATGAAGAAATAAAGTGCATCTTTTTTAGAAGCTTAATAATGTCCAGAATGACTATGACTGCCGCATGACCAGCCATCTCTCACAACAGTTAATGGTGCAATCTGCTCAGAGCATACAGCCACAGAAAACAAACTGTATTATTCATGATATTGCAATCCTAGCTGTGCTGGTATGTCTAAACCTCCACCTGTATCTCCATTACAAACATCTATTTTCATCCATTATACTAAACTACCACAAGGATTTTAAATATATAAGGCCACATTTAACTGTTAACATATACAAAGATCATAAACCAGTTATTTTGTAATGCATTTTTGCTAACAAAAAATAATTATGATTTTAAGACAAGATACTTTTCACAAAGCATATATAACATAATTATTTGATATTTAGAGTTCAAGACATACTATTTCTGAAGTGCCACTGGGAATGTCTTAATTTGTCCAGCCATTCTTTACGACTGAATAAAAATATCTGTTGAGTACCTACAATACAACATATACCGTGCATTTTTACACAGAGTCATCCTTTCAACATCACTAAGCATCAGTGGTTAACAAACCCAATTAACAACCATGAGATTACAAGTTAGATCCCTGGCCTCGCTCAGTGGGTTAAGGATTTGGCGTTGCTGAGAGCTGTGGTGTAAGTTGCAGACACAGCTCGGATCCTGCATGGCTGTGGCTGTGGCTGTGGCGTAGGCTGGCAGCTACAGCTCCAACTTGACCCCTAGTCTGGGAACCTCCATATGCCACCGGTGCAGCCCCAAAAAGACAAAAGAGAAGGAAAAAAAGTTAAAAAAAATAGAGTAAATTATTTTCCTTGGCTACACTGGAAAACAGAATAAATGACCAAACTCCTTTTACGCATCTGTCCTTATGAATCAAGAGTGAGAATACATTTCCTGAATATCAGTTGGTGGTAATATCAGGGTTTTGCTATGACTCTTTGTGAATCAAAAATATAAAATATGGGCCAGTGCAATGAAGGCACAATCCTAGAGAACTGTGCAATGATGTGACAGGCACTCAAGAATCCTTAGAGTGTGGGGGAGGGTTGATTTGGGAAGAAACACAAAATGTTAACATTTATAGCTTTTGTGTTACCCACCTCTGAAACATTCCCTTCCTAGTTCTCACAGAACCAGACTATTGAACATAAAAACATAAGAGAAAACACTGATCTTGACAAACTAATTTTTGAATAATTATGACTATAAATGATTGGCTTCTACAACATAAAAGAAATTTCAGGCCCAATTTTGTATAGATATGTACCTATCAACTTATTTTAAAATAACATTTTTACACAAACGGACACAGACCATAGAAAATCAGATGTACTTTCCTTGGGTTGAGAGTGAAGGGGTTGTTACCCCAGAGATGATGTATTGATAAATAAGGGAAGAATCAACACCATTTTACTTTCAAGCAAGAATAAGAAGTCATTGTTTCTGGGGAATCATAAAGCTGGGGAAGAGGGAACAAGATGACAACTTGTTCAATGGAAGGCCAACCTCTCTTAAGATCAGCACTTTATCCTAAATCCCAAGTCTGTCCTCACGTCACAGTGATAGGAAGCATCGGCTTTTCCACACAATCCCTCATACTTCTAATAAAATCACGCTTCCCATGGCAACAGATGGTATCTCAGGAGAGGCAAGATCAGAGTGAAACAGTAAACATGACTGTGGTTTAAGGAGAAGGATAGATACTTCCCTGACATTATTATCCTCTTCCACTTTTGTTAGTAATAGTTTACAAGAACATGAGGCACAGTATTGAATACCAACGTGATGTGTGATACTTGATCTCATTTGAATTTCTATCCTCAAGATAAAAAATGTTCCATATGGGAGGGATAGTAAATAAAAGCAAAACTAAGGACATATCAGTTCTCAGTGATCATTAGGTCTCCAAGCAATAATGTTTCCTTTAGGTATGAGCCATGCTTTTCCTTTTTTTTTTTTAAATTACTTCTACAGTGAAAACAAAATCAATTTGTCAGCTCTTCATAACAACAGTTGGAAGTATAGATATCCAGTCAGTAATCAGGACTCTCTGGTAAATAAAGCTCTAGGGCAGGAATGGAAGTAGCTCTTGAGAGGAAAAGGTCTTACAGAATAAGTGAATACACTGATTTTTCCAGGTGTATTAAGAAAAATGTAAATATACACAATGCTACAAGACTAAACCATTGTCTTCAAGAAGTAGAGCACAAAGCGTATGAGGAGTGGTTCCCATTTGGTATAGAGGCTATCACTCAACCAGCCTATATTTCCTCTTACTCATAAGAGCACTAGGGAAGCACTGTCTCTCGTAGATGACTTTGTTCAAAAAACAGCCCTTCTCTTTGCTCCCCTTATAACGTCCTTTCTAACTACTTCTATGAAAAACACTTGAGGGATTCATATTACCAGACTGACTAGGTTGACTCATGTTATCCAAAGTGGCATGGTTATTACACTGATTTTGACAGTCATCTATAACAACTTCTTCTTAATATCTCCGTTTTTTACAGTGTTAGTTACAAATGAACAAAGATAGCCAATACATAAAAACGTGTGTCCAGAGGAATTTTTACAACATCAGAAGCTGGGAAAGTAATTCCAGTTTAGTAACTGTTCTGTCAGGAAATAGTGGTGAACCCAGTGTTCTGACTTTACTAACAAAATGACATTAGCTAACTCAGATTTTGTAGAAGAGAAAAACATACAGCAGCACAATACAAATATGCTTGTCTTTCCAACAAGCTTCAAACACCGTGAAGTCCATTAAACATTTAATTAATATTCATATTTCAATGGTCATTGTGATAACATTTATTGAATTTTAAAAGACTTTTACTGAATATGAGAAAAATCAGAAATCTATCTTTCACAGTTGTACCACATGTAAAACACATATTTCCTCTGCTAGTATCATATGAAGCAGCTTGGGCCATTGTTTAATCCTTGATATATTATTCAATTTGAATATATATTTAGAGTAATATTTTATAACTGGAAGAAGATAACTACTCATGTTCATATTTGTGATTCAAAGCTTTCATTTAGGCAGTGACACCCACATGACAATAATCTTTCATGCCATATGTTTTCATAGCAGTTCTCTAAACATAAAAGGAACCTAAATATGCAGTGAGTTTCAAGCACATCAGACACCTCTGTGTTTATTAATAGATCTTTATGTGGGTTGAAAGAGAAAGACAACCTTTCCTTATAGTTCACAGCCTCCTGACTGAAATAATGTGTGCCCAACTTGGCCCTTAAAACTTTGGTCAATATGTCTCAGCCAAATTAAAAACAAAAAAAAAAAAAAGAGAGAGAGAGATTCAGCATTTATCCAAAGATATTCAATTTAAGACAACTTCATAGAAGATGAATGGCATTTAAGTCTTATTACTCTGAAAAGAACAAAGGCAATTTTTAAAAAGCATTCCCTTCTCTTTTTATAATACCTTTATCAGTAAGCATTACTTTATCACTCCTATCAAATACGATGTTTGGGGCCTCAAAAAACTGAATGATATATCTAAGGAGACCCATGCCCTCTCTTAACATAAAATGGGGAAAAAAAAAAAACAGGGTGATATATAAAAATATTTACATTTGTAACTTGTAAGTAGCCTTCACTTCTACACAAAAGACATCACCGTAATATATAATATACTTTAAAGAATAAAGATAAAATTGCTCAGTCCACTCTGAATTATTATAATGTTCTCATTTAAAACCACCATCTGTGAGAGATTATTTTATTTTATACCAAGGGAACATCCATTAACTATTCATCCTCCTCATCATGGAAGTGTGCTCATAAAAGATCAGGGCCCTAAGGAGATATCAACATTAGTGATTTTATTAGTTCATCTCTGAATGAACCTTAGACTGGATATCTGAGAAGTTTACACCTATAGAGTATCATTCTTCTTAGGCTGAAAAGTGTGATTTCTGAAGGCTGCTATTAATTTACACATCCTGAGGCCAATGAGTTAATTTACATTATCTTGGCAACAAGCAGTTATCACTTATTTTGTTTGATTTAAAAATAGCAAAAAATTAGCAAAGGTAAAGTTTGTTAAAATATAGCATACAGCTGCAAGTATTGGGGTGGAAACAAAAAGCAAATGTTGGCATAACTGATGAAGGGGAAAATTGGGCAAATTATTATCTTTTTCACATAAGTTCCTAACTTCTAGATTACCTAATCACTGCTTCATTTTATATGCTTTATTTCCCTGGCTTTGGGGAAAAAATATACAGGTCACTGTGAACTAAGAACAGTCCTTAAAAATTCATGTTGCCTTCTATTCTCCATATAATAGTAATGAGAAAATTGAACATTCTGTCCAATTACAGAAAAAAATTACAAATTTCAAGTTATATATGCACCCAAATAATACCTAAATTAAAGAAGAAAACAAAGCCTCCCCTCTCATTTCAGTAATATCACAGTAGGGTACTTCATATTCGCAGTAAAAATATTTGAAAGCATAACTTAATAAGCCATAACCACATCTATATCTAAAGCAAAATGGCAAAACTAAGACTTTCATCATAATCAGTGAAATACAGCATAACGGCAATTTGGAAAGAAAGAAGTTTCAAGATGCTGTTTCATAACTGTTGGCTTAAATTGTCAACCTACATTTGTAGTCTTCATTTAGAATAGTAAGAGTCTTCCATGGCAAGGTCCCCCTGCTAGTCTGTAATACATGAAGAAGAAGAAAGAGGTCCCTTTACAAGAGTCAACTTACCCTTAGACAAAGAAGTAGAAAACCCTGTAAAGAAGGATTCTTGGCTAGGACTAGAAGTCTAAGATTCAACATTCAAAAATAACGATCCTTCTGTAATTTTTATGATATCTTCTCAAAAAAAAAAAAAAACAAAAGCTAAAGTCTTATGGGAAACTCTGAATAAACAGAAGTTCAATTGAGTAAAACTATGGTAATAAAAGTACTTTTAAAAATGAGCTAATTACACTCAAAATGTTCTTTTCTGAAAATAAAAGCTATTTATCTGTCAGGTGCTAAAATATAAGTGTGCATTAATACTGATATTATCATTATCAATACATTTGCACTGAGTTCACTCTGCCAATGACTGTTAATGGTCACTTACAGCACACATCTGAGAGACAAAGTTTAATAATGTCTTCCCCTGGGAAAAATTATACCACAGTAGGGAAAAAGGCATTAATACTTTGGAATCATAATTGCAATACAATACAACAACTCCTTTGTTAGTGACGTGACAGGTTTTCTTCAGAGGGTACCAACAATCCCCCCCACCCCCTGTCCTTGTATGGGCATGTCACTTCTCCTTCCAGAGATGGAATCCATTCCCTCTTAAAACTGGACTCCATTTGTGACTTCTAGTGACTGACAAATGGTGGCAGAAGTGATGCTGTAAAGCTCCAAACCAAGGCTTTAAGAGGCCTAGCAGCTTTCACTTTTGCTGTTTTGAAATCCAGCTGCTGTGCTATAGGATGCTAGTTTAGCTGGCTGGAAAATGAGAAGCCTTGTGGGGAAGCCATAAAAGTGGGACCATCCTAGTCATTTCAGCACCAGCAGAGCTCCCACATGACTGCAACCACACAAGTGAGCCCAAGCAAGACCAGCAGAACCATCCAGCTGAGCCCAGCCAAATGAAGTGTAAGAAAAATGCAAACTGTTGCTATTTAGACCACCAAGTTTGGGGATGGTCTGTTATGCAGAAATGGATAAATTATTTAAAATAACTATGAAAATAATCATGGTGTTCATAGGCCTGTAGAATCTAACTGGATTTTCCTAAGAATAATTAGATAGTAAAGGACAAAAAGTCAATTCCCATGAATTCTCACCCAGAATGGAAGCACAGTGCAAAGGTAAAAGCACAAGCTCTATTCTGAAGTTAAACCCAAAATCCTGTGGCTAGATATGAATCACCTTAATCAACAAAAGAGATAATCTACACTAGGGCACATCTTAGCACCCTTGTTCAATAATAAGTTCATAGTGACTCAGAATATGGCAAAGCTTCATACAACAACCCCAATTTAAAATATTACAACCAGGAGTTCCCGTCGTGGCGCAGCGGTTAACGAATCCGACTAGGAACCATGAGGTTGCGGGTTCGGTCCCTGGCCTTGCTCAGTGGGTTAACGATCCGGCGTTGCCGTGAGCTGTGGTGTAGGTTGCAGACGCGGCTCGGATCCCGCGTTGCTGTGGCTGTGGCGAAGGCCGGCAGCTACAGCTCCTGTTAGACCCCTAGCCTGGAAACCTCCACATGCCGCGAGTGCAGCCCTAAAATGACAAAAGGCAAAAAATATAAATAAAATAAATAAATAAGATATTACAACCAATTTGCTAACTAGTCAGTATTAAAGTTTTGAATTTAAAACATTTCCTAAATTACATTTCAGAAACCAATATAAGAGGACCCTATGAGCTGAGTCTTCTTCAAAAATGCTTTTTCTGAGATACGGTTTAATGGTATGACTTATGACTGTGCTAAGTTGTACACTAGTACAACCACTGAATGGCATTTCTTTCTTTTGTAAAACTGAATGATAAGTTGTTACTCATGTACTTATTATTGACCACGAGGACACAAAAACTCATGTGGTAAATTCTAGTAGTTTAATTTCTAGGAAAATAGTTTATGAACAAGAGTTTCAGCCTTCTCTTCCCAGAATATAGGTCATATTTTTATTACAGATGTTAAGCAAAATTTTAAATGCCCCGATTCATTTTTGCCTGCTTTTCTCTCACCTCCCACACTTCTTTCCCAGCCCATGGGATCTCATGCTTGGCCTGAGTTCCTCTTGCAATTTTACAAGAGGAAAGAAAGAGCAATATTTGAATAATGATATTAAGTATAATATAAATAAAACCTTTTAGATGTACCTCCCAAAGGACTCCATGTCCTTAAATCACTCATCTCCCAAACCAACACATTCAGTCTCTGAGTACAGCTGGTCTCAGCTAGTTATTAGCAAGACAGTTGTAACACAAAATGATTAATTAAAATACTGCTTTTGGTCTCTGATAGATTTAGAGATGGATGCTTTGAAAAATCAGGAAAGAAGGCCTTCAAGAGTGACTGTTGTGGCACAGTGGAAAAGAATCCGGATAGTATCCATGATGTTATGTGTTTGATCTCGGGGTCAAGGACTGGTGTTGCTGTGAGCTGTGTGGGTCACAGATGGGGTTTGACCTCGCGTTACTGTGGCTGTGGTATAGGCTAGTAGCTGTAGCTCCGATTCGACCCCTAGCCTGGGAACCTCCATATGCCATGGCTGTGGTCTTAAAAAGCAAATAAAAAAATAAAAGAGTGCAAGGAATAAAATCAAGCCGAAGAGCAGAGAACCACACTGGCAGTGCCTGACAATGAGTCCTGGGGTGGGGGCTGCCTTTGGAGAAGAGACAAAGCTGCAAAGGATCCACACTAAAGGAGGGTGGGAGGCACGTTGTAATTCCTTCCCTCACCTCCCTCAGGAAATCAGTGATTTCTCCATTGCTTACTGACAATTTCCGAGAGAGAACTCTTTCCGGTGATGGAGAAAAGTGATAAATTCTATCTCGAAGTTAGTCTGGGCTCAAAACAGACACTACTTATAGATACAGCCAACTTCAGGATTATGTTCTTAAAAAAAAAAAAAGGTTCTGTTGAAAAAAACAAAGGGTGCTTCTGGAAGAGGTCACTCTTCTTGCATAAGAAGGTGAGCAATGGCATTAGCATTTTAGTCCCCACAAGTTCTTTCTTAAACATACTGAAAAGGATGGTACAATGCCTGGAGGGACTCCGCATCGGAGGCCCAGGAGAGAAGGACTTTCTACAAAATCTATGCATTTCAAACAAAGATACCACGTTTCCACAGAAGGCACAGAATATTCTGCAACAATATGATTTATATGGTTCTCCTACTTTTTTGACATTTGTTTCTGAGCAATTACCTGCATACATTCTATTTTTTTGCAAACTGTAGATAATAACATATGTTGGAAAAGTAAAAAAAAAGTGTGATTATTTTCCATGTTCTCCTATCATCTGAATATTATTTGTTACTCTCTTTATATCTCTTCTTTAATCTTCTTTAGATTGCTTCAAAATATTAGCATTTATGTATGACCACTTAAATTGGGAAAAGCAGAATTCGTACAGAGGCAACTCTACTGAGTTCAAAATATTCAATTAGGAAAAAAATCAGTACATCATTTAATAACATTTATAGGTATGGTTAAAGATTATCTACCATTATCACATAGTAAATCTTCTTTTTGCTCTAGTATAAACTACAATCAAAAATAGATTTCCAGAGTTCCTGTCGTGGCTCAGCGGAAACAAATCAGATTAGGAACTATAATCTGATTCGATCCCTGGCCTCGCTCAGTGGGTTAAGGATCTGGCATTGCTGTGAACTGTGGTGTAGGTCGCAGATGTGGCTTGGATCTGGCGTTACAGTGGCTCTGGCGTAGGCCAGTGGCTGTATCTCCAATTGGGCCCTTAGCCTGGGAAACTCCACATGGCACATGTGCGGCCCTAAAAAGCAAAAAAAAAAAAAAAAAAAAAGAAAAAGAAAAAAGGGTGTTTCCAATTATCTATTAAATTATTGTTTTACAAATAGATAAGTTACTCTACTGAGCTTATAATTTCTTTATTAATGTTTATACATTCTGTCAGGAAACAGCAGTTGGTTTCCTCCAAAGCATGTTGATATATAATGTAAACACTCAATACAACAGATCGGTTATACCCATAGTTTCCAAGAGGCATCCTTCCCATTCCGTGAGGGAGGAACAACTCTTTTTTGTGTGTGTGGGGTGGATGTCTGCTATCTGTGATGCCTCCCCATTAGATGCCAGAGTACCCGCCCATCACTGTGACGACCAAGAACTCTCCCGACACTTCCAAATGCACCCTGAGGCATGATAACAATCGCTCCCCCAGTAAAGAATTACTAGATTTACTTTATAATTTAAGAAGAAATAAAAATCTTTTACAAAACTGAAACCAGTGAAAACTATATTTAATTTGGAAACCATAATAATCTACTTTTGCAACTGTAGCATTAGCAGTACTGTAACAAGTTTCATGGTCTGGTGTGTATTTATAGTATAGCTCTGCTAAGTATTTTTGAAGGAGTGAGAAATTTGCATTTGCAATAATATAGAAAGCTTACAGGGAAACCATGCTTAAGTTTAGTAACTACAACATGATCTGCTCATGAATCAACTGGCCTCAGGTACAGTTCTTACTACTACTTCAAAATCTCCTTTCTTTGAGAAAAATACTTAAATGATACACCTAAGTAACTCATTCCAATCAGTATCCCACAGTTGTGGACAAAAGGAAAACAAAGATTTTATAGACTTGTCTAAAGCTATTTTGATGACTGAAATTTGTTCAGTTAAATATTTTATTAGGTCAATATTTTATTAAATCTTTCTCTTTTTGTTAAATTGTAGGGAAAGACAAGGAAACAGGAACACAGAGAAGTTAGTAATGAGCAAAGAGAAAACATAAAATATTTTCGATTCTCAACTGCTCTGAGCAGCACAGTATCCATGCCATTTTGGTTTTAGGAATCTGAATTCAAAAAATTATAGGTATTTAAAAATTGAGGAAATAGATTCATGGTTCTTAACAGCTCTAAGTCAAAGAGAACCTTCCTCTGCTAACCTCTGTTATGCAGTCACAATGCAGTACAGACCAACGGTACTTTATGTGCATGTTTTCTAATTTTGTCTCATAGCTTTTCAGCAGCAGCATCTCCACTTTACCAATGATGAAACTAACCCTCAATCATGTCACACCACCCACGTGTCACTAAAACTGTATAGGAAAATAATAATGATCAATAAGATAAGTGGAAAGCTCAGTTAAAATCACAGTTGATGTAAGTTATCCATGTCGGGTAACTTCAAAATGTGTAGCAGAAAAAGAGGAGAAAAAAATTTCTATTTGTGATTTCCTATCCTCTCTAAAAAGAAATTCAGCAACTAATGACAGCTTCCTACATATCCATCCTCATTCACTCATTATTCAACAAATGTATCTGTCTACAACAAATGTGATCAAATTATTCTATCAAGTATCAGTTTTCTAAATGCTAGGGATATGTAATTTAAAGTTTTGGAATAGAAAGTAAATATGCCATCAACTATAGAACATTTGGTGAAAAATGTTAAATATAAGTCATATGTGGATCCTACTAATAGAATAAACAAAAAATACATTAAAAAGCAAATTAGGAGTTCCCGTTGAGGCTCAGCGGTAATGAACCTGACTAGTATCCATGAGGATATGGGTTGAATCCCAGGCCTTGCTCAGTGGGCTAAAGATCCAGCATTGCCATGAGCTGTGGTCACAGATACGTCCAAATTCCTTTATGCTGTGGCTGTTTCACAGGTTGGCAACTGCAGCTCTGATTTGACCCCTAGCCTGGGAACTTCCATATGCCACACCTGCAGACCTAAAAAACCAACAAACAAACAAAAAAAAGGCAATTTAAAGTAAAACTGAGAGGAGTACAATACATTATAGCAAATAATCAGAACAAATATCCCTGCATAAATTTGACTTCTATGTACATACTTTTACCTTTATCTTAATAATTCACTTTTTGACATAGTGAATAAAATTTCACATTGATCATTGTAAGGTCTTTTTTTTTTTTAAATAATGAGCTTAGTAGACACACTCTTACGTTATAAGAGTACTTAACTTTTATTTAACATGTATACATGCTCAATAAAGATAGTATAACATATGAATTTAATTCTCTGAGGAATTTATTTATTAAAATTACTGTTATGATCATCACTAAATGTCTCATTTTCCTGTACCCTGATATAATGAAATATTATTTTTATTATAATAAAATACAATAAAAATGATCTATCCCTGTTTTATTATTACTATTTTAAAGTCTCCCTATAAATTTTCTCCTCCTAAAAAGAACAGTATTTGATCAAAAGATGCCCCCATTAAAGACACAGCAAAGATGGTCCATCTTAAAACTTTTATTGCATTGTACAGTTTAAAATTCACTTTCTCTTTTAACCTACATTATCAGTTCTGTTGGGTGGATATTATTATTATTCACCCATTTTATAGATGGAAATATCGAGACCTAAGGAAGTTGTTTTGCTAATGTCAAATCACACAGCTAATTAAGGAAGTTGGGTAACATTCATTTTTATTCAGTGCTTTAATCACATTAAAATAAGATTTTAATTTCTCATTCCATACTAATCACATATTTAAAACATCTCAACATGCCAGGAAAATCCATGTTTCAGCCCTTACATATTTTTCGATGTAAGTAAAAATCCTAATTAAGGATATGACTTACATAAAGAAGTTTTCATCGCAATTTACCGTAACTCTCTCTTAACTCTGGAATAAAAATTACTCTGCATTGTTACTTGTGAAAAAAGTGTTGGGGAGATTGCGAGCCAAGGCAGAGGAAAACACTGGAAGAGAAGGGGAAAGATAGATAAGGAGGGAGAGACAGAGAGAAGAGAGAACAAACATCCAGCAGTACTGATAATGAAGTATTTGCTTAGTTACCACAAAAGTAATAATTACACTGTAACTCCATGGGAACAATGGTAATTTCACAGTAGCTCACATTACTGTTATCATCCTATATACTGATAACTGTGAAATTAATTTGTGGCTGTACTGTAAGTGTGGGCCATAAGCTGTTCCCGTGGTAACAGTATTATGCTACCATAGAGAAGGAATGTTTGGCAGTAAAATGGGCAGCAAGCTGGATATACAAGAAAAACCTTCTATACACCTAGCAATCTACATGGCTTTCCAAAAGGGTTCCCTCTGTTCACTGCCCAGTATCTGTTGACTATAGTTAGTTCAAATGAATAGCAAGTAACGATCAAATTATGAGTTTATATTTAGTAACAAAGCCTTCTTATCTTTAAAAACTACAAGGAGAAAGTACCAAAAATGCAATGCATATATCTTGCTCTCTTATCTCTTTCATCCCTGAAATTATTACCACGCTCTTTAGAAGCCATACAAATGTATATATAAACACACACATACCCACTTCAATGAAAAAGCATGCATACAACTGATAGCTAGCAACTCTTCGGTATAAACAAAGTTACCAGACATATTTTCAAAACAATTTTGCTTCTTCTCTTCCTATTTGGATGCCTTTTATTTCTTCTGTTTGTCTGATTGCTGTAGCTAGGACTTCTAATACTATGTTGAATAACAGTGGCGAGAGTCGACATACTTGTCTTGTTCCAGACTTTAGTGGGAAGGCTTTCAGCTTTTCTCCA
>PVHT020004944.1:996785-1037756 GCA_004024745.2 Catagonus wagneri | reverse complement strand
AGTTGAACATTTGGCCAAAAGGATAGTAGCTTGGATTTTTATGTTTTCTTTTTCAGTGTGAAATATTGAAGACAGTATACACTAAAGTGGAAAAGCATAACTGTGTGATGTCATAAGAAACTCCAAATTAGAGATGTGTATTTTACAAGCCATGCATCCCGAACTTTGGATGGCTTAACAACCCAGAGGCAGAGGCCAGATTTTCCACTTCGCTCTTTCTTTCATGACACTAACCAGGCTGAACATCACTTCAGGGTGGTTACAAATTGGCTGGGCATACTGTTTCGATTAGCTAACATTTATGTGTCTGTGCTAAACTAAGCACCATGAAACTGGCACTGTTTTACCATTTAACAGATAAAAAACTCAAATATGAATCCTTCGGGGTCCAGTTAGTCTTTCCTAGATTCTGAAATGATCAAACTCTACCCAGAGACATAACTGAATCTTAAGATTCATGATTAAGCTTTGATGAATTCTATTTTCCTTCCATATGCTATGCAAGGTTAAGAGTTACCAGAAGTCTTTTACTTGGCATATCACAGATTCCTGTCAGCCTAACTTTAGGGAGTATTAGGTTCTGACAAGTTCTGAGGAAATGTTAAATCACAGATAGAAATGTATTAATCTTAGTTGGCTCCTATCCACCAATCATTTAGTTTTCCAAAGTACCTGGAACATAGTAGGTTTACAATATTTGTTTAATTACTAAATAAATATTCTCAAAATTCTTATTTGGCTATATTCCCAAAACGGACATTTACAGTCATCTCCTCTGACATCAACTTCTCCAGAGTTATTCTCCGAATTTAGATCTCTGGATATTGTCTCCACAATATCTTGGAAAAGATTAATAAGAAGGGGAATGATAGGATATTATTTTATTTTTATAAGAACTAACACCCCATAGGCTAACTACAAATTAAGCTAATAAACTACGAGTTAATAGGATTCTCCATGACAACCCAATAAGTAGTAAAATAGTTTTTGCTATTAGGAATTTACCATTTAAACAGTGTATGACCATAGGCAAGTTTCTCGACCCATTTGAATCTTATAGTCTTTTCATACATAAAATGGGTATAATGACAGTACCTACCTCCTGGGATTATTATTAGGAAGAAACAAGACAATCCATGCAAAGTATTTAGCACAGTATTGAAAAAACAGAAAGATCATAATAATTACATGTTATTGTTATAATCTATTAAACACATCTAAAGTAGTTAAGATACATTCACTTCAGTGATTATATTTTTATCTATCATATCCTGTAGCCCATATATATTCAAAAACTTTTGCTGAATAATTTTCTAGGTACCAGGAACTAATGGTGGTATTGAAAAACAAACAGATCTTGGTGTCAGACAGACAAGAGTGTAAGTTGCAGCTTTGTCACTTCAGAGTTCCCATCTTCAAATTACTGAAGCATTTTGAATCTTATTTTTCTGTCTATTAAAAAGAGTAGTGATTAGAAGTGTCTTCTTGCTTATTACTATTGTTAAAATAAAATTTGTACTCCTTGCTACAGCCATCAGATCGTGTACTGCTTTAGAACTCATCTTCTTCAACCAAATTCCACCCACATTGCCTTCTTCAGACCTCAAACATGCCAAGCTTGGGCCCATATCAAGGTAGGCCTGGAAGCCGTTGTACTTTACTTGAGCGATACGTACCCCCCCCACCCCGACCCACGGAAAGCAACATGGAGGCATAGAGGATTCATACAATGGGTAGTTGGGCACATTACGTCAACTAAAACGAGGCTCCCAGGAAGTTTGTACATTTCAGCAACTATATTATTTCTTAGGAATCACTAACAATTATCCTAGCCTTGCAATAAAATGTGGATCTGATTTGTATGATCAATCAGCAAATTTTCATGGAAATTACTGAGTATATTACAGTAAATTCTAGAGGCAAATGCAAACTTGCATGAATCAGTTCCCATCCTGAAAAACAAAAACAAAAACAAAAAACTACCTCTTGCAAGTCCATGTTAGTTATCTGAATTCACAAAGGTGAAGTACAAACTATGTGATCCACCATAACGTGAAATAAACATGTATTGCTACTCTGTGATTTTGGTCTTTATCCCAGTTTGACCCATTTCTTGAGATTATTACCTCAAGATGCTCTCCCATGGAGTTTTCACTGAGAATACTTTAATCCAGTTTCTTAAAAATCTGTAACAAACTACTAGGGTCTCAATGACTTATCAAAACTCTTATGTTTCAAAAATGATACATGAAAAACATAATCTTCAGTAAGTGTGACTATAGTATTTTATATCTGTAGTGTTGAATTGTTCCATTGGAAGAGAGCACAAAAAAATATAAGTTCACATGCCAAAACTAGAGCCTTGTTGTGACTTCAAAATGTATTCCTTCGAAATTTGCTAATTCAAACATCCACAGCTCCAACATGAATCTCTTAGCCTCCCATTTTGTTTGCTCAATTGTCCCATTAGGTGTTTAGGTTCTTCAAGACCTCTGTTATACTCTGTGTTGTAAAGTGGTTAAGTGAAGACACCAGAACTAGACTATCAAATGGTTCAAGTCCCTGATTTGCTGTTTATTATCTGTGTAACCTTAGACATGGTTCTCTTAACTGTAAAATTAATGTAAGAATAATACCTTGAATTTCAGTTACCTACCTCTCAGGATTATCACAAGAATTAAGTGAGTAATCACATGTATTTTGAAAACTTCTTGGCGTAAGGTAAGCGATAAATTATAGCTATTATTATTATTAAGTCCTTTCTTCTATTTAGTGTATTCCTTTTTTTTAACTTGGCCTAAACTCCATTTTTAATGATTTTAAAGAACCTTTTTATTAAGATGTCTATCCCCTTGTTACTCAGTTCTTCCATTATGCCTTTCTTGAAAAGTCATATTCAAGATGAAAACATTCACATCCACAGAGAAAACCATACATGCAGAAAGCCAGCGTCATAATATAGCCAGTGTTACCAATTAACCAAGCTCTCAAGACTTCACAACAACGGGACATATTTCTTGGGTCAGCTTCACATTCTTCCATTCTCTTTCACCTTTCCTTCTGATTTCCAAGTTATTTCTGTTCCATTCTTTCACCATCAGCAGGTAATTTTCTATTTTTTTTTTTTTTTTTTTTTTATATCTGGAATGCTTTGTGAATTTACATGCGATCCTTGCACGGGGGCCACACTAATCTTCTCTGCATCATTCCAGTTTTTGTATATGTGCTGCCAAAGCGAGCATCCTCCTTTCTATGGAGGGTGGTGCTTCCTTACAGAGCTGCCACCAATTCTCTAAAACTGTTTGTAAGGACCACTCTCTATTCTTTACTCTTTATCAAGGTGATATTCCTGGCCCTCTTCCTATCAAAGGGAAATCCCCACAAATGTAATTGGATTCCATCTCATTTTACTATCTCTAAAGTCAAATGCTTTCAATTTTCACCTCTTCTTTTATTTCCTAGAAGCTCCCTCTTGGCATGTAATTATTTTTAGTCACTCCAATGTGATAACATTCTTCCCTGAATCCTGCATCTCCTGGCTCTTATGTGCAGCTAAAAAGCCAAAAAAAGCCTTTTGTCTATACTGACTGTCCCCATTTTCTTCTCTCCTTCTTATTTATTCATTGATTCCACAGTTCATTCCAGTTTAGTTTCTGCTCCTATTTCTCCATGGATTTGGCTGTTACTATTTCTAGGCCATTGAATCCAGAGAATACTTTTTCAGATCTCTTCTTACTGGGTCTTTCAGAAGCATTCAATATATTTGGCTACTCTCTTCATCTTAGAACATTTTAAAACACTGTATTTTCCCCTTGCCTATTTGGTCATTCCCCAATTTCCTTTGTTTGCCCCTTCTTTTCCTGAATAGTTGCTAACATTGACGTTCTTCAAGATTATACTGTGACTTTTTGTCATTCTATATTCATTTCCATGGCTTCAATTATAACCCTATACTTATCATCTACATGTCCTACATTCTCATATCCCCATACTACAGCCCATCTCTGTCCTAATCTTTGGACGTGTATGTCACATAGAATTACAAAACTATTCCCTTATTGCTCACTCAACAAATACTAACCAAGCATTTGTCATGCCCCAGGAAGTTCCATGTGCTAGGGATATACAGGGAACAAACACACAAAACTTTCTGCCTTCACCCACCTTTATTCTATCGAGGGAGATACATTAAATATAAGCAAGCAATATATACGGTAAATTTGACAGTTACGAATTCTTTGGAGAAAAATAATTTTTGGAAAGACAGATGAGAAATGTTGATGATGCAAGCTGGGTTACTTTTACATAGCAGCCAAGGAAGGTGCCCCTAAGAAGGTTAACATTTCAGTTCTTCCAAGAGCAAAACTTAAGACAGAAAGGAAGTGGATATCCAGGGGCAGAGGGAACAGCAAATGTAAAGGATGATTCATCTCTCTTACCTTCCTTTTTTTCTGTTTTCTGTGATACTTTTTAATGCTTTCCCCCTCCCCCAACTGAATTTTCAGCTTGTATAATAGCTATTTACTGCTTAGCATTTTTTTAAAAATTTCCTATGACTTTTCTTAATTGTTTACTTTGCAATAAATGATACATATAATTCTACTATTTGACTAGTGGTGTCTTATCTCCATGCTAAAAGATTCTCTTTTATTTTAGAAGTAAGTAGGATACAGGGATAAACAAAATAAACCAAATTAAAATAACATCAGAATGTCAGTTGAGTTTTGACTTTGCAGAGGGCCCTATGCCTAATAGAAAAAGAGATGCAGAGGAGCTGGATAGTAGTGGGTACAGGTATGACTGAGAAGTTAAGACATGAAGTCACACTGTTCAAACTACATATTCCAAAAGATTGGCAGTGAAGTGCCTTCCAGATAAATTTGTAGTTGGAAACAGTACAATTCTGACAGTTGGCAATTAGTGAATTTTTTGAGTTTTTAAAAACTATTTAATTATGAACATATGAACATAAGCCTTAATTAAGACAAATCTTTCTTCTGCCTGAATAACTACTGCCAAAATGGCAAAGGGCAAGACTAGAAGTTTCTGTCTAAACCCATTTCACTGTCTCCACACTGACACACAATGTGCCATGCTGCTGGAACCACTAAGTGCATTCTCACACAGGTTCAGGGTCATCTATAGTCCAAGAGGAACTCTGGACATGTATAAGAAATACACGAGGAAGCACTGAGTCAGAAGCAATGTCTACCACTCAAAGTACCATGTGTTCCTTTTGAGTGTCCCATATATGTTCCTCAGATATTTCTATTACTAAGACTCGCAGTTTTACCTTTTCAAGACTCACTGTCTGAGATCCTGACTTGGGGGAATCTTACCCTCTTTAGTGAAAATGTCAGAGCTCTCTTACTGTTCCTTCTTTGATGGGCTGATCTTTCTGAACTCTAGACCTCTTACCATTAAAAAATATGTATTTTAAATTTCTACAAATCTGTGAACACATTTTCCCTCTCAGGGAATGGAATCCAACATATGGCCCTGAAATGATTTCAGGATTTTTTCTTAAAAAATTATATTAAATCCTATATTAGTTTTTCCTTTTTACACTATGGTTGTTGTTGAATTTACACCACCAGTAATATGTTTTTCTCAAACTAAACTGAACTGACTCATCAAGATAGAGTCAAGTAAATAAACATCTGTAAAAAACTTGATACAGGCAAAAGCAGCATTTAAATGATTCAAAGTTTTGTTCTTACATGACTTCAACATACTAGTTTATTACTATTTTCAAATGAACACATTATTTTCTCAAAGATATGAAATTATTACAATAAAAGCAAATTAAATATATTAAATGCCATATAATTATCTCATTTATATGGCTAAGGTTATTAGCTTACATATGATGTCTTTAAAATAACTCCCATTTGCAGTTACATTTCAAACTGCAGATTTGACGTACCAGCCAGGAGGAAAGCCACAATTCCTGCTGTGCTAAACTTACTGAAACAAATAGAAAAAACACTTTATTTTGTTTTGTTCCTGTTTTACTATTTTGTAATTGGACTACCCTACAGGAAATACTCTACTTTACAATATATTACTGAGTTACTACAGTAGTCTTGTTTCATGCTCTTCCTCTATATAAAACATAGGGATTTATGAATTATTATTTTATACCAGGGATAAAAATAGTATGACAAAAAACTTAAAGACATTAATCAAAAGGTGTTCTAGAACTAACTGTAATGGCAATCGCTCCTAATAACATGATTGAATGTATTTTTTTTGACAACAGATATATGGGCACACATACTTATATCCAAATACCTATGAAAAGGGACTACACAGAAAGAGAGATGAGAGGCATTCTGAAAGAAAAAAAAAGTGTCTTCTTTAAAATTTTTAAAACGATGAATAATGTATATCTTACAATTCAAAGATTACAAAGTTGTTGGTTTTTTTCAATTATTAAATAAAATATGGCTACAAAGCAAAGATTCCTTGGATAAAAAGTAGTCTTGAAATTTATATATGTAGATTGTCATTCATAGTTATATTTAGCAATGGTTATATATTATCATGTGTTCCATGGTTAATTTTGTCAAAATAAACAACTTTTATGAAAGTGCTAGTATCTTCATCAAAGACCTAAAGACGATCTTTAGAAAATGCTTGATAATCTACCCCATCTCTCCCTGGATTTCATAAGTTAAAACCACCTTTACAGTGAATTTTATCACTGAAGTAAATTAATTTATGATATTTAAGCTAAAGCGGCTTTATGAATAATTATACTAATAGCAATAAAATGTCATTTCTAGTAGTAATGAAAAAATCTTATCCCATTCTATTTGGAAGAAGACAAAGCTGTTAATATGCTAAATGCTAATTTTTTTGGCCATGCCTATGGCATGTGGAAGGACCCAGGCCAGGGACTGAACCCGCACCACAGTAGCAACCCAAGCCACTGTAGTGACAATGCCGTATCTTCAACCTGCTGTGCCACAAGGGAACTCTGAATGTTTTTTTCTTAAAGCTAATTTTTAATTAATGAAGAGATCTTTGGGGGGGAGAGTACATATAAAGCTATATACCCTCTAATTTAGAGCTTTATATAAATAACATCTGTTCCTTAAGTACTATAAGTACTTACTGAGGAAAAGATTATAAGAATACCAAAATATTTCACATAAACGCACATATGGAATTACTTCAGGAATAAACATACTTGTGAATCTAAAAGTACCAAAAAACAGAAAATAAACATAAGTGAAATCACAGCCTATGGTATGATGTCCTAAATCTTTGTCCTAAAATTCACTTTAGTGAGGATTTTAACATGTTATATAAATTCATTAAGAAAAATAAATGAATGTACTTATTTCATAAAACTTTAATTAGACACATCTTACACTGTCTTTGACATTATCTATCCCTCCAGACTCTCACTGATATTTATCTTTTTAGACCAAAGTCTAAGTCATTTGATTGGATTCACCCAGGTATAGCATATTCAATGATACAGAACTCTCCCTTGAGTAAAAAAGAGGGAATTAAAGAAATTAAAAGATAACAGGTTGTATATTCTAGCTGTAGAAATAGATGCTTTGGGAAAAGTAATTGCTTAAGTGGTCACATAAAAAGTCCAATTAAAACTAATTTAGCTTTGTATCTCGGGATTTATAAGCCTATACTTTCGAGCACTGAACTGAGTTTTCAGGACCAATTAGGAACTAATTCTTTATCAAAGTAGTGAATTGTTTCATTTACATGTAAGTTTACCTGACTGTATACCTTTTTTTTTTTTAATGATAAATGCTAACTTGACACCAAATACTTCGTTAAAATAACCAGTGCCTTGGCTCTACTGGGAATCTGGGGTTAATAGATGCAAACTAGCCTTTGGAATGGATTAGCAATGAGATCTTGCTGTATAGCACTGGGAACTACATTTAGTCACTTGTGATGGAGAATGATAGAGGATAATGTTTGAGAAAAAATGTATATATGTATGTGTGACTGGGTCACGTTGCTACAGTAGAAAACTGACACAACACTGTAAAACAACTATAACGGAAAAAGTAGAAATCATTTAAAATAATAAATAAATGTAAATAAATGTTTAAAAATTTAAAAAGAAATAAAAATTGAAAAATGTTTAGAAAAATAAGACTCAGATACTAAGGAGCTTACTAAAAGTTGCCATCAATTCTAGGGACAGAGCCAAAATCAGAACTCTGCAAGTGTAGGAGACCAACTGAAAGGCAAAGCAAATTAATTTTGAATTTGAGGTTCCTGACAAACATGCAAATGTCAAACAAGCATTTATAGCTGTGGGTCTGAGGTTCAAGAGGATGATGTGGCATATAATAACAGACTTAGGAGACACTAATACACAGACTATTAAAGAAGGCAAAATAAGCTTTCATCTTGAGTACTCTTCTCACCTTATTCTGGGTGTAAGTCAGAATAAGGTGAGAAGAGTACTCAAGATGAAAGCTTTCCATTTGCTTATGTTTTAGAGAAAATGGGGGGAGGGAAGCAATGTATTAAATATTCTGCTTGAGGAGTTCCCTTTGCGGTGCAGCAGAAAGGAATCCAACTAGTATCCATGAAGATGCAGATTTGATCAGTTGGTTAAGGATCCAGTATTGCTGTGAACTGTGGTGCAGGTCACAGATGCAGCTGGGACCCAGCGTTGCTGAGGGCTATGCTGGAGGCAGCAGCTTCAGCTCTGATTTGACCCCTAGCCTGGGAACTTCCCCATGTGGCAAGTGTGGCCCTTAAAAAGCAAGGAAAAAAAAAAGGCAGAAAGAAAAGAAAAGAATAATAAAAAAACACAACTTCTCTGAAGTTAATTTGCTTATACTTAACCAGTACATAACTTTGATCACCAACACATTGTGTTAAGGTAGACAAAAGAGACTTCAATGTACAAGGTCACCGTAGGTGCATCAATGCTCAAACTGCCAAAAAACTAGAAAAAAAAACTGGATAAACCACAAACATATTTTTAGAGGCATCAGATATCTGAAAAAGCAAGGATAATTACACGAACTGAAGTTCCTTGAAGAGAGAGAATATTCTCAAGATGAACTGAGGAGAAATTGAGAGAAGGGATGTTAAAACTGGAAAATTAAGAGGATGAACACATGCCTGTTTCCCTACTGGACATATGCAGGATTCTAGCGGTGTGTGGGCGGCTTAAAGAGTGAGGCTAAAAAATTCTAAAAGGCAGACAGGAGAAACAGAAGCGGGAGGGAGAGGCAGTATGGTATGAAATGAAAACTGTTAGAACCAAAAGGAGAAAATTGACAAATCTCGAACCGTACTTGAATATTTCAACAATCTTCTCTCAGAAAAAAAAAATATTCAAATACATAAAAATCAGAAAAGATATTGATGGTCTATATAACACTATCAACTGCCTCTCGCTGACATTTATAGGACAGTACACACAACAATTGCAGAATAAACCTGAAACATTCACAATGGATAAACTATATGCTGAGACAAAAATAAAATCTCTAAGATTTTAATATTTTGAAAGTTGATTTTTAGCCTCACTCCACACATATAAAACTCTCCCAACATCAACACTCCGCACCAGTGTTAGTTTTTTTTTTTTTTACAATTGTTAAACCAACATTCATACATCTTTATTACCAAAATCCTTTGTTTACATTAGGGATCACTTAGTGTTTTACATTCTATGGGCTTTGAAAAAAAAAAAAAAACTATAATGACATCTATCTACTATCATAGTTTCACAAAGAACAGTTTCTCTGCCCTAAAATCCACCGTCCTCCATTGATTCACACATTCCTTTCAAATCTTGGCAGCCCTTGATCTTTAAACTTACTCTAGAATAGCTTTGCCTTTTCAAGAATGTCATATTTGGAATCATATAGTTTGTAGCTTTTTCAGGTTGGCCTCTTTCAGTGAATAATATGCATTTATGCTTCCTCTATGTCTTTGTATGGCTTGATAGCTCACTTCCATTTCGCACTGAATAATAAGCCGTTGTGCCTGGATATATCACAGTTCATTTACCTATTCATCTACTGAAGGATAACGTGGTTGCTTCCAACTTTTACAATTACAAATGAAGCTACGCAAAATATGTGTGCAGGTCTTTGTGCGGACATAGGTTTTAAATTCATTTATATAAATATCAAGAAGAAAGACTGCTGAATCATATGGTAAGAGTATGTTTAGTTTTGTAAGAAATTGCTATACTGTATTCCAAAGTAGCCCTACTATTTTGCAGTATCATTAGCAGTGAAAGAGTTTCTTTTGTTCACATCCTTGCCAGCATTTGGAGTTTTCAGTGTTTTTAATTTTTACCATTCTAATAGGAATGGTAAAAACGGTATCTAATTTCAATTTGCAACCCCTAATGATGTACAATATTAAACATCTTTTTGCATGCTTATTTTCCATCTCTACATATTCTTTGGTGAGCTGAATATTCAGATCATTTGCCCATTTTTTGAATCAAGTTTGTTTTCTTATCACTGAGTTTTAAGAGTTCATTATTTGTTTTGGTACCTCTTAAAAACATTTTTCCCAGTGCTTGCTTTAGCAGAATACACACTAAAATTTGAATGATACAGAGATTATCATCCCCTGCACAAGAATGACACACAATTTAGTGAAGTGTTCCATATTTTCAAGTTATTCAGTAGTGTATAATAAACCTATATGGGAAAAGAATCTCAAAAATATATATATATTTACTTTGCTATACACCTGAAAACTAACACAACTTTTGTAAGTCAACTATACTCCAGCAAAATTTAAAACTAATTACTTAATTTCCCAATATGTGGTTTGTCTTCTTATCCTCTTAGTGTTTTTTTTGTTTTGTTTTGTTTTGTTTTTTCCCCCGTGACATATGGAGGTTCCCAGGCTAGGGGTGGAATCGGAGCTATAGCTGCCAGCCTACACCACAGCCACAGCAATGCCAGATCTGAGGCGCATCTGTGACCTATGCCACAGCTCACTGCAACGCTGTATCCTTAACCCACTGAGCGAGACCAGGGATCAAACCCACAACCTCATTGATACTGGTCAGATTCATTTCTGCTGCACCACAATGGGAACTCCTTGGCACTGTCTTTTGCAGAGAAAAAAATTCTAATTGCGACGAGGTCCAGATCATCAATCTCTTTTTTTTTTTCCGTAAATCACGCCTTGGAATTATATTTAAAAGTCATCAGTAACTCAAGATTATCTGTTTTCTCCTATGTTATCCCCTAATAATTTTAGTTTTGCGTTTTGTTTTCAGTTTTTTAAGATTTTTTATTTTTGGAGTTCCCATAGTGGCTCAGCAGTTAGCAATTCGACTAGCATCCATAACGATGGGGGTTTGAACTCTGGCCTCACTCAGTGGGTTAAGGATCTAGCGTTGCCATGGTCTGCGAGGTTGCAGACGTGGCTCAGATCCTGTGTTGTTGTGACTCTGGCATAGGCCGTAGACTACAGTTCCAATTGGAACCCTAGCCTGGGAACCTCCATATGCTGCAGGTGCGGCCCTAAAAAAACAAAAAGATCAAAACAAAAAAAAAGATTTTTATTTTTTTCTATCATATTGACTTACAATGTTCTTTCAATTTCTGCTATACAGCAAAGTGACCCAGTCATATATATATATTTTTTTCTTTTTCTCTCATCATCCTGCGTCATCTTCCATCACAAGTGATTAGATATAGTTCCCTGTGCTATACAGCAGTATCACATTGCATATATAATCCACAAGCAATAGTTTGCATCTACTAACCCCAAACTCCCAGTCGGTCCCACTTGAGTAGCTTTAAAAAATGTCTTAAAATTGGGTAATATCAATCTTCTGACTTTGCCCACGTCAATACTGTATTGGCTATTCTGGTCCTTTTCCTCTCCACATAAACTTTGGAATCAGTTTGTCAATACCTACAAGATAACTTTCTCAGATTTTGATTGGGATTGTGTTGAATCTAAAGATCAAGTTGAAAGAACTGGTACCTTAAGAAACTGAGTTTTCCCCTCCAGTAATACGGAACCTTTACAATTTATTTAGTTGTTCTTCAATTGTGTTCATTAGTTTTATATTTTTCTTCGTATAGATCTTATATATTTTGTTAGATTTAAGTCTAAGAATTTCTTTTTTTTGGCTTTTAATGTAGGTGACAGTGTGTTTTTAATTTCAAATTTCAATTGTTCATTGTTGGTATTAGGAAAACAACTGACTTCTGTATATTAACCATGTATCTTGCAACTTTGTTGTAATTGCTTGTTATATCTGAAAGTTTTTGTGTCAATATTCCAGGTTTTTTGTTAATATCGTTTCAGATTTTATATATAGAAATCATTTCTATATAAACAAAGACAGTTTTATTTCTTCTTTCCCAATCTGTATAATCTTTATTTCCTTTTCTTGTCTTACTACATTAGCAAGGACTTCCAACATGATATTGAAAAAGAGTGTTAAGAGGGGACATTCTTGCTTTGTTCTAGAACTTATCAGCCAGGCTATTTCTTATTTAGGCTTTTATTTAAATATTTTGTGATTCAAAATAATGATTTATATATTTGCAAACTTTTCAATTATGGTAAGAATGGTGAAGGGATTAACTTTTATAATAAACTGTGAAACTGTCTTCCAAAGTGGCTATAAACTTTCTCCTAAATTATGCTTTAATGGAATCTGACAAATTTTGAAGTTTTATTTTCATTATTATTCAGTTCAAATATTTTTAAAAATTTCTCTTGCAATTTATTCTCTGAACTACAGTTATCTTTAAATGTGTTGTTTAATTTCTTAATAGTTACACCATCCTTGCCAGAAGTAAGAGAGAAACTGAATTATAAGCCATAATAAGACCAGGGAGGCAGTCAAGAAAATCTGAATTATATAGTGCCTTGCAGGAATTTTCTCTTAGGTGAACTAGGAAGCCACTGAGGGATTCTAAACAGGGGAGAAATATAGTCTAACACATTAATAAGGCCATTCTCAGAGTTACCTCATGGCTCAGTGGGTTAAGGATCTGGCACTGTCACTGCTGTCACTCTGATTATAGCTGTGGCATAGTTAGATTCCCAGCTAGGAACGTCATTTTGCAGGCATGGCCAAAAAAAAAAAAAAAAAATCATTCTGGCTGCTATGTAAATAACAGTCTTATGGAAACAGTTGGAAGTATAGGCCTCAACCTTGGCTCTGCATTTTGAAATCACTTTGGATGCTTTAAAAATACTGATGATACTTAAGCCCCCTGAACACATAAACGAACACACACACACACACAAACACACACACACACACACTTCATTTAATTGGTATAGAGTCTGGCTTAGGTATTGGAATTTTTAAACTTTTATCCTCATGATGATTCCAATGTGCATCAAAGGGTCAGAACTACTGAGTTTAAAAACATTTTCTTATGAATTCTAATGGAATACGTAGTACAAGAAAAAAAAGAAGAAAGATCAAGAATGACCCAAACTTTTGGCTAGGCTCATTTCTGTTGATCTACAAGGTGAATTAGTGGTAATAGGTCTAGGTTAGCTGAGGTTCCTTTCATGTACCACATTCCCAAAAAACTGTGCACCACGGTGATCTCTCATTCATGCCTTGACCTCTTCCATTAGCCTATAATCTCCTAGCCCTACTTCAGATCTTCCTTGTCAATTCATCCTATAATTAATACTCTTACCAACACAATTCTCCTTTGGAGAATTATCTTAGTTACAATTTACTATGAATTTATGTGGTTATTTGAAAAATGTCTACCTCCCCCTACTTAGACTATGATGATAAAGCTCAAGAAAATTTGCTCATGATTGTATCTCTCATGATTACCTGTACTTTGCACATTTAAAAACTTAATAAATATTTGTGAGAATGAACTATGTGTAAGAGTAGCTATTGTCACAAAATTTCAACACTCGTGTTTTCAGTAGCCTTGTATATATTATATTAGAGTCACCCTTTTGATATAAATGCTATTAGTATTCACAAACACAGATATTGATCAAAATAATACATACTTTTGTGTAATAACAAATCCCACTTTATTATTCAAATCCTCTAAAATCTCATAGATGAGATCTGATACTCTTGCATATAAAATATGACTTCTTAAAATTCAATAAATTGTATTATCAATCAGTATTTTAATTACACCCCAAAATACACAGAGAATTTTTAAATTCTATTAGAAAAACATAGCCATGTCGCAAATATATATATACATATGTTACATATATATACATATGTATATGTATATATATATTTAACCTATCCTAAATTACAATCTCTAAATTATAGATTGGAATTCAAAGTTTATATTAAGGCTCCCTGTACTTCTTACCTATAAATAGTCCTAATGATGCCATTTAATTTCCAATCATATATAAAAAAACTAATGAAAAAAGAAATTAATGAAAACCACAAATAAAAAACTGATATACACATATTTCACAATATCAGTCAAGATCATAAAAGTACTGACTATCAACTGAAATTTTAAAAAAAAAGTACATGGAAATCATCCTGACAGTGACTTCTTTGTTTCCTTATCCATAACCTCTTAACTGTGAGTATTTCTAGGGTTTTAGTTTCACCCACTGTTCCTCACCACTGTTTTCCTATAATTTTCCCTTATGATTTTAAAATTAATAAATGCATCCTAATGACTTACATGATTGTATACACATTACTGGACTCTACCTAAATACTTATAAAAGCTACCTTACTTAACAGAAGAGCTATGCCTGGGCACTATGCTCTGAAAGCAGAAATTGAGAGCTGTTCACCCTTCTACTCTGGCACCCTGCCCATACTGGGTATTTGGCAGGCCTCATAATTGAACTGATTTGAATAATCAAGAACAGAAAAAGGCTTGCCTACTTTTGTTTTTAGTAAACATGTATGACAACTACAATCACCTTCTAGCACAAGATAAACCTGGAATGTGATAAAACATTCAAAGATATTCAATTTGAATTATGCTACAAGGAACATGTGAGTGTATATGTGTGTTTGCTATGTATATGCTCTGTGTGTGTATCTGTGTGTGTTTTCAAACATGAAGGTTTCTTTCCAAAGTGCATTTTAAAAATTGAGTACCCTAGCATTAACACATCAGTCTGGATTGTGTCAACTCCAAACAGTCTACCATGTTACATACTTATGAGGATGTAAACTATAAAACTTAGATTAAGGAATTTATGCATAGCCTAAATAGACTATTTGGAAAATTTTGTAAATATACTATTTCTCTGCATCATATTTAAAATGTATTCATTGTTATATACAGACAAAATAACCAGAGGCATGAAATAATTTAGCATATCTAATTAATCACAGTTTGCATAGGTCACAAATACTATTTATTAGTATTGATCCAGTCAAGATATCTTTCTGTAATTACTATATCATTTATAAAAATATACTGAGAAAATTATCTGTTGTGACCCTCAAAAAGAAGTAAATATTTTGAAGGAAGTGCTGAAGGAACAAACAATTACCTAAAAATTTCAGATGAACAGAATAATCCTGAAGAAATATGAATTGCAGGGGAAGTCTTATATTGGTACCAAATAAAAACAGACTTTCATTTCAGTGGAATATCCCAACCCAAAGAGTGATTCTCAGGCTTCAATTAACGGTACTAACTGGCTCAAACTGGTTACCCAATGCTTTTTAAATTATTTAAAATACTTTATTCATATCTAATCAATTAACTATAATTATGTGTCAAAACTAGTAATTTATTTCTTTATAGTGAAAAAAGTTCTTACCCTTGTTTCACAGCCTATTAAAAGAAAAAAAATTCCTTAAAAACCTTTTTCATCCAAACTGTTTAAATTTCAACACAATTCTCAGCCCTGGGTGTGAAGTGTTTCAAGCAATATTCCCTCACAGAATATGAAATTATGAACAACATCTAAGGGGATGAAGGAAGAAATGAAATATGAAGGAAAAATATGACAGTGACAAATATAACAGCAGTAAGTAATTTAACCTTATTGTAAATCATTTTTCTTTTCCATCTAAAAAAAAAAATCACTTTAAACTCTCCTGAGAGACAGAGGAAGATACTGGCAAGATAATTGGTTTGTAAACATAGCACAGATATTGACTGAAAGTATCACCACTGTGGTCCAATAACGGACACCCATTTCCACTAAAACCTGATGGGAGTTGAGGTTCTATTTGCTAGTCAAAGTAATGGCCCTTTAAATGGGAAAGAACCATGGGGCTAAAGTTAGGTCATATACTAATATACTAAATTTCTTAGGTGGCTCTTTGGAAGACATTAGGAAGACTTAACTTTAGACATCAAGAGTATTTTTGTTTTGTTTAATTTTATTGGAGCATATTTCATTTACAATGTTGTATTAGCTTCAGGTGTACAGCAAAGCTAATACAACATTATTTTCCCATATAGGTTATTACAAACTATTGACTAGATTTTTCCTGTGCTACATAGTAGGTTCTTGTTAATTACCTATTTTATACAGTAGATAGCATTTTTTAAAAAAGAATTCAGAATATCCCCTATGGCATCTCGTTGAATCCTAGAAAAAAACTTCTTTGTGGACTAGAAGAAAAATATCTATTCATTATTCAATGATTTATTAAATAAATACTGATTGATTAAATTTTAAAATAGAGACAATTCCTTGGATAGTCCCATGGATAAAAAACTTTACAAGAGTTAAAATAACAGACCATAGAACACATTGCAATCAATATTTTCCAATAAATATCAGATATCATTTATGTACTTTAGTATATACATACTGATGATTCTTCATCTATCTATAAGAATAATTATCAAAAACTGATAAACTGAAATATCACAATGTATTTTTATAGGTACCACATTGTGGTTAACTAGTGTCAAACTGAAGAGTAACATTATACTGTTTCATAATTCAGATAGTTTTTCAGTGGTTAGTCCACTCTTTAGCTATAAACCATAAAGCATAGCAAATTAATGCTAATTGATTCAGTGGCAATGATACCAATACTTACGTTGGCTGCATACTTGTAATTTTACAATAACAACTGGTGATTTAATTCTTAATCATGCCTGTTTACTTGCATGAGTAATCTAGGAAATACGACATTCAATTTCAAGGAATAGTTCAGAAATTGGGAGATATGACACCTCAGTAAACGTTCTACAGTCATGCTTATTAACAAAACTGGAAGAGCTTCATAGTATTTTTTTAGTATTCATCTATCAGAGAAACTCACAAATTCATAATATATGGATGAAACAATTCTTTGAAATTTATTTTAATTGGTTTACGTTAAATTTGTTCTAAACATAGTCAGTAAACTATGACCATGGGACAAATCCAGCTGGCTGCTTATTTCTATAAATAAATGTTATTAGAACACAGCCACAACAATGTGACTACAACTGTTAGTTGACATATTTGTCTATGTGGCTTCATTTGCACTACAACAGCACAACTGAATAGTTTCAATAGAGGCCATAAGATCCAGAAAAGTTGAAAGTATTCATTATCCTGACTTCTATATAAAAAGTTTACCTACTTTTACTTTAGACTGTCAAAATACCATGTTTTGTCAATCAGAGCAACAAATTCAGAAAAATGAAATCTAACTTACTAATAATCTTTACCAATTGTCAGAATGAGACAATTTTCCCCCCCAAAACAGAATAGACAAAAAACATTCCCAATGGATGTAATTTAGTATACTTCATAAAAACTTGTAGAAATTATACTTAAGAAAAGGTATTAATTTTCTTTCAAGTGTAGTGTGCTGATATATGAGAAATGAGAAATAGAAAAACTAAACTTCAATGTATATCTTCGAAAGAGAAGATTATTACAAAAAAAAATAAGCTATTGTACCATAGTATGTGTGAAATTAACCCAAATTAATTAGAATAAGCAACAAAAAAAGAACATACTTATAAACAATGAACTATGTGTAAACCTATTATTCTTAAGTTGTAGAAAATGCCAAATATAATTATAAAATATGTATTCAAAACATGTAAACCACTAATTTTCACTTACAAAAGTCTGATTCAAAAAGCAATTGACTTTATGGTTTACTTAAGCTTTGCAACTACATTAAAATATAGTATATACACAACAGCTTGTTAACAAGATTATCATAATACTAAAATCATAATGTGGCACTTCAATTATGGATACTTAAAATTAAAGCTAATCCTCACAGTACCAATTTTTATCTCCTAAATAATTTTAGCTATTAGCTGCTCATTCAAAGTCTGTATCTAAAATGATAAGCTTTCTAGAGTAAGACTCAGTTCTGTACTTTCCTCTGGAAGCAAAACAAAAGCTGTGTCCCCCTTTTTTTTTTTTTTTAGTCTTTATACACAGGCTTTTGCTGCTAAGGGAAAATGCTTTTTAATCTTGGTGAAGTGCTATTTATTTATGTTGTTGCTAATGTTGTTTTAAATCAAACATCCACTATGTCAACAATATGTATTTTCTGTTTTGGTTTTATCATTCTAAATGTATCAAGTTGTCACAAAATAGTGTTACAATATTAATTTTATTTTTCTATAAATACTTCTTTTAAATTAACATTGTCTACTACATCATAGGCTACAGATTGAAAGATCCAATGCTTAGATTAATTAATACGCTCATACAAGCATTTATATATAATTGAATTACCCCATGCCTGATTTGTGCTGTTGTTTCACAAAATTTATAATGGATAAATATGCAATCAATATTTCTCACATTCAAGATCTAATTAAAATTCAAAGTAGAGAAAAAGATGGTAAATCAACACAGTTCCTAATTCACATATGCCAATTGCTACCAAATCCATAAATAATCCACAAGTATTAATACTAAGCATATATTTGGCTTATTAAACACTAAGGAGGATTAATATAGGACTTTTTCTTCTATCTCCTATGAATGGTGAAAAATTATCTTTGGCCCATCTGAAAATGAATGATAAATATCGCTTTCACTCATTCCTGGAATGAACGGAAGTCACATTCCTAATTTATGCAGTAAATAGATAATACCACACACATGTGTGAGTGTGTATGCCTATGCACATTTGTACACATAAATGTGCAAAATATGTATATACATATACATTCATAGTACACAAATTACATAAACTTAACTACAATATATAATCAAATACAATTAACTGCAATAATCTTTATGTAATTAATGATTTTCCTAATGTCTAATCTACATTTTCAAGGCTAGATTTCAGTAATGGTTATTACAGTAGCTGCTTCACCATTATTTAGAAAAAGCGAAGGGGTGCTTTTGTCTTTAGATTTTACAAAATCTGAAGCTATTCAGCTCGGTTGCCCTCTCCATGTATTAGATGATACAAACCGTACCCACATGAAGTGTGTCCCTCTCTCCAACAGAAATGATAAAGACAATATATTCTCCTCTGCTCTTATTACCTGCAGATGGGGGTAGGGCGGGAGGGTGGGAGCTTTCTAAAGATTCCTGCTGAGCCATTTAGTGGAAAAAAAAAAAAAAACCCTAGAGAAATATAATTATAATAGGATGAAGAAATATAATGAAAATAGAAAGCTTACAAGTTCCTTCTGACTAATTTCACAGTCAATCTCTTCTCATAGTTAAAACACACACATACGCACACATTCACACACAAACACACGGGCATTAATGATTCTGTAAGTACTTTCTCTTTATTTTTTAAAAACTTTGAAGAAATGTGACTAATATTAAATTATATGTAATCATTGATATCATTATATAACATATTCAGGCTTTTTAAAATTTGTACTTACTTTCCATACCATTTACCAACATGCTGATTTTACTAGAACTGTTTTAATAATTTCTAATTTGATTTATATCCTTCTTCGATGTCACTTCAAATTTTCTCATGCCTTATATTTGTTTTCGAAACTACTTATTCAATTCTCTACTCATAAATATTTAGATTGCCTCCCCCCTTCCTCTTTTTTTTTAACTATTATGAGGAATTTAATTGAACCTCATTGTGACAAAACATTGTAACAAGTGTGTATGAAAAGCAAAGGGATCTCCAAATTTCAGATGGTATCAAATGGCAAGATTTACTTGATTGGAATGGGGAAATTTATACAGAGAAATAGAAACAAATAGAGTACACACACATACACACACACAAATATCATATATATAAATATATGTGCACACAAGAACTTATCTACAAGAGTAAGATTAAGTAAGACAGTGACAATATTCTCATCTTCAAGTCTTATTTAGATGGACAAAATTACTCATAGACAATCTTTTACTCCATTTCATGTAGAAATACCAATTAAAGAAATAATAGTGTAATTTAACCATTATGCTTAGCAAGGGATGCAAGATGAATTATAACTAAATAAAACAATATCTAGGTAGCAGGAGTAATGCATTCCTTAGATCAGATGACAAACAGCCTCAGTATCACTGGATATTGATAAAGGAATGAAATCAAAGCTGTACTTTTTAGGCTAACACATCTAGAAGGGATAACTAAAAAATACCTCTTATTAATGCCTTTGTAACTCTCTTCAGACCTCACTCTTTCAAGAAAAAGTTAACATTTATATTCCTTCTACCTCTCAAAGTCTATGAGTCTAAAGAAAAGATATAAACACATTAAAGGATTTTAACCTTTTGATTTAAATATTTAGAATGTACTGTGCCTCTAAAAATTATTTTTGTAGTTTAATAATTATACTTTCAGTTTTAACCCTGTAAACACAGCTGGGTTTATGGTACACCTTCAACTACTATTATACACACCAGAAAAAAAGCCAGGAACATAAATTATGCAACTCAACATCACCATCTAGTGGCAGAATTCCTAACACGTGACAAAGCCATGCAAAAGGGAGTCTTTCTGGGATTTAATGCCCTGGTAGTTCATCTCCATAACAATAATCTAAAATGTAACAGCTCTCACTGAATATACGTTAGTCTCTACAAATAAAATACTTACTCCTAATGATCAATCTTTGTACTCCATAATGTAATTTATATTCTCAACACAGATGTATATCCATAGTTCTTACGAATCTATACTTTTGTGAATTAAGTCACTGTCAAGAAGCTTCATATAGTTGTTCACATTTGTACCTTTTATTTCAGATTTTGACACTCCATTTTCTCGTTATTCAATTCTAGTACCTTCCAATTTCATCTATTTACTACACATGGCCCGCTACTGACTCTGGAACTGAAAAGAAGGCAAAGAGATAAGTTTTTAAAAGTCCCACTTTTCCCCTTGATGTTTAGAATTTATTACAGGGGTTAAACAGATGCAAAATATCATAACAGAGAAATCAAATCACTTGCACATAATAAGAGGGTCAAATTGATAACGATAAGGAAAAAAATACGATGAAAAGAAATTGAGAAGTTCCCCTCTAAATTTGCTATTGTCATTCTATAGACGGGTTTCGCCTAGAGATCATAGATATTTTTTTCCATCCTTAAAATTTTTTGCCACCATTTTCATAAATCCTGCACAGTATTTCCACATAGAACTATAATGGACTCTGTAAGTTAGAAAAAAAATATTCTCTCTGGTATTCTACATTCAAAAACCACATTTAAGTTTTCTATACATATGTACGACATTGTAGTTCCTTTGAAATAAGCACTATACACCATTAAATTAATATAATATATATAAATACTATAATACAGTGTTATATTCATTTTCTTATTTCATAAATTGCAAAGCATTCTCATCTACACTATTGTTGCTCTTCATATCAATCATATCAAGTTTTTAATTCTGACAAAAAATAAAACTAAAAAGATTTATCTAAAATAACAACTGGAGTCTAAAATCTGACTCTTATCTTTTGGCACTTATCCTAGTATTCACAGCTTACTTTATTCATTCCCTTTTCTATTTCTTACTTCATTATTTTCTAATAATTCATAAATATGCTCCCATTAGAAAGAACAGAAAATTACAAGCCTGAAAAAAGTATAAGCCCATCACCCAGATACAAGAGCTATTTTCCTATATTTCATTCCCATCTTTTTTCTCTGTATTCTTTATATTCCGTAGAGATTATGTTCTATGTGCAATTTTTCTTCCTGATATTTTTAAACATTACAACATGGGGATTACTGTCACTAAAAATACTGTGTTAAAGGTCATTTTAATAACCAGATAGAATTAAATATGCCACAACTTACCATTATGTATATATATTTATAATACATCATGTATATATAATTCTATATTATAGAATCCTAATTTTTCTTCATTTCTAAACTTGTTTCCTTAATAGTAGACAATTAGACTCGGTTCAACTTGTTAAATTATATTCTATAATTTAAGAAACAATTTCATATTGTCCATAATTGCTATGTCTTCGGAACAGTATTTTAGGAGGTTAACTTAATATGAAAAGGGTATGTTAGTTTCAAGGTTCTTAGTACTTATTGATACAATTTTTTCCATATATGCAGCAGTAATTTCAATTCCTCTTGAGCAGAGAGTAGGACAATGGCTATCTTTCCATTCCATTTCCAGCACTCAAAATACTCCCTGCTGAATTGCAATAATGTCAATAACCAAGAAATCAGTTCACTTTTATGTAATTTATATATTGTTTGTCCTTAGTGCTGAATAGAAAACATTCTGCGTTTTCCAATCATACCTTGCCAACTAACCACTGAACTCCTAAATCTTTCTGAATATTCTATACACATGACATCATACAACACCGATGCTGCCTAAATACTGCGATTTTTTTCCATGTACAGAAGATATTTCAATGCCGTCAAAGCTTAGTGATTTCTTCAACTACTTTTTAGCTTATTATCGTTTCCCCATCCATAGTCTATTGGACTTTGGCTGTCTCAGTTATTTCTCACTCTTTAATATCCATGAAGCTTTCTTTAGCATCTGTGAGATGAAAATATAAGGTGACTTCCTTTTTCTAAACAGCAAAACAATTGCTTCATACCATTTGTCGAGTGATTGAACAAGCCCTGGGTGACTGAGGTACCCTAATATAACTGTATCACAGAATCTTCTTAGAATCTGTCAATTACAACCATAAACTGGTTGTGGGTAATATATGGAGAAGCTCATGAGCTTCCATTTTTATCTTGAACTGATCACACTACTAAATTTTTTTACAAATTTCTGGAGTGTTTTTGTTGTTAATTCTATAGAGAGCTCTACATATAAGCCATGTTTTCAGAGAATTATAGTCACTTTGTCTCCTCCATATGAACTCATACTTATTAATTTTGGTTTTACATCCATTACTGTACTATGAATACAGTTTTTGCTCTTAATTTCTTAAACGAGAGTATGTATGTGATGTGTATTTGTGATGTGTGTGAAGGTGGTTTAGCCTTATCCTAGACTCCCCATTGATTAGAGAATTACATCACTCAAAGTGGGTGAATGTCACGTTAGCAACTCAAAAACATCCTTCTGGGGTGATGCTCTCCAAACCATAGCCACTAACCACATACAACGACTTGCATTTAAAGTAATAAAAAAATTAAATAAAATTAAGCATACAATTCTCCAGCACAGTTCAGTAAGCACATGTGGCCAGTGCCTATCATAATAATGAGCACAGATATGGAGCATTTCTACTAGAGATAGTCTTTTACTTCAGTTTGCAGAAAGTTCTGCTGATCTAGATGTCTCCATGAGCCACAGAACACACAGCAAGAATGCCATCACTCTTTTCTTCTCAGGCACATCACAGTCCCAACTTACTCTGTTGGAGAAAAGTTATTTAAAAATTTTAAATCCCAAAATATGTTTCCCTCTGACACACATTTCCTAAACTCATTATTTTCTTAGGCTTGTAATTCCTTTCTAATTCAAGGTACTATCCTTAGAAATCACTTGTTTTCCCAGGGCTATGAGTAACAAAATACTTCATAAGTAGACTCAACCCCTAGTCTTTTCCCTGAGCAGTAAAATTCTATTTTCCTTTGTTTACACGAGTTTTTATAGTCATGACAAATTCATCTGAAAACCAAAATCTTTTTCCTTTCCTTTTTCTCTCTCCCTATCTCAATTAATGTATATCCCAAAACTCAAAAACATTTTGAGTTTAAACTCTTATGGTGCTGTATGTCAATTACATCACAAAAAAACTGGAAGAGAAAACAATGACATACAAAGTCAAAAAATGTTTTTGACTTTCCCTTGATAAGTATCTTTATCAATTCATCAACAAATAATTATTAAGTGTCTACTATATGTTATTATTACAAGGCTAAGAACACAAAGGAGAGCGAGATAGCAAACCTCTTACTCTCACGGGATTCGCTTCTAGTAGGGTACACAAACTAGACTTTATTCTAAAAACATAAGAAAACTTTAAAAGGAGCCACAGATTGATTCAAGTTTATGATTTATTGGGCTATTAAGTCACAAAGTCTCATCAGATCTACATTCTAAGTATTTCTAAATTTCTCAAACACACTCACTCTACACCACTCTACCTTTATCTTAGCGGGGTCATGGATTTCTCAGGCTCTCTCATTTCCCCCACTGCACCCTCCACTCTGCTGTCAACAAACTTTTAAATGATTTTTTCCCTTCCCGAGTATGGGTTTAAAACCTAACCAAATGTTTGCTGTATTTAGCCAGCACATTGCAGAGTAAGCTGTACCTCCTGCTGTTTTTTTTATACAGCCAGCCACAGGTCCTCACATCTGGGATCAGGGAGAAGCACAGGAGGAGTCTAAAACGATTCCTGACCTGGAACACTGATGAAAGAAACAGTTCAAGACTGCATGGCGGAGTTCCCTTCGTGGCTCAGTGGTTAACGAATCTGACTAAGAACCATGAGGTTGCAGGTTCGATCCCTGGCCTTGCTCATGGGTTAAGGATCCCGCGTTGCTGTGAGCTGTGGTGTAGGTTGCAAACGCGGCTCGGATCCCACGTTGCTGTGGCTGTGGCGAAGGCCGGCGGCTACAACTCCTGTTAGACCCCTAGCCTGGGAACCTCCATATGCCGCGGGTGCGGCCCTACATAAAGGCAAAAAGACAAAAAAAAAAAAAAAAAAAAAAAAAAAAAAAAGACTGCATGGCCAAGACTGGCCACAAGGAGGGACTGTATAAAGTGACAGGGAACTGAGCAAGGACAGAGACCTGTATTTTTTGTTCTAAGCTCACAGAAGTAGTAGAACCTTAATAAACAAGTTCTACCCAGCTTGGAGACAGGGTCCAAACCCAGCAGCCACAAAATGTCAATCTTCAGATTCAGTCCAGTTATGCTCCCACTTTTCCAGGCTAGACACACTACAGACAGGGTGTCACTGTGGGCACCCAGAGCCCCCTGAGGGCTGCTGCAGAGGTTAAGCTAGTGAGAAAAAAGGAAGCTCCCACAGCCAAGCTATTCTATACCCATGGACCAAGAGAAAAACCATCATGGATTTCTGGGGACCAGGGAAAAGACTCAAGTACTGGGGTTCTGAGTCTTCACAGCAAGCATCAGATTTTTGAATCTGTCTCCCCCCTGGGCTATTAGCTCCTTGATGGCAGCAACTGTCTCTTACTCATATCTGTAACCACATTACCTGATACATTACAGAAACTCAATAAATGTTTATTAAATAATTGGATGATTTCATCTATAACCCCATTTTACCTTTTTTACCCTAAGAGAATTCTAAAAAGCTCTAAAATAATCATCATAGTTTTTACACTTATCCTGCCACTTTCTTCAACCAGCCTCCCAAGACCAGCCTCTGAGCTAACTGGAGTTTTTGGCAAATTATTCATACCTGTCTTCCACTGCCCCTGACACTGAGATTGTGAACAGTTCCTGTCGTCCCTGCCAACCTCATACTGCTCTATTTCTATCCAAGGATTCTTGGCATATAAGAAGAGGTATTACTGATCAAATAATTCTGCCTATATGAGTTTTGTGGGAAAACACATATTCAAATAAGCTTGAAAAAATGATTTTACATCAGACCACTTTACTGTTATTGAAATACATCTTGCACCTGCAGCCAAATGCCTTTGCTCAACACTCTTCCCTCTCCCTGCAAAATTGGCACTGTTCAAAATCTACATCAAATGTCATATCCTCTCTATGATGTTCTTTAATATGACATCCTTCATATAAGTCAAAAAATGATCATAGATGAGAGAACAATTAATTTTTGCCCCTTAATGCAATCTCCTCCTATAATACTATAACTTTTTGTTTATATGCTTTCATAACTTCACATATAAAGAATGAGCTCCTGCTGCATTTTTTAAAGGCAAAAAGACAATTTTTCAAAGTGCTAGGCCTACAGTCTATTAAATTGTTGAATGCTTTTGGTAACTAGATTATTTAATTGTATTTAGTGAATGTAAACATTAAAAATGTGTGTGTATATGTGTGTGTAAAATATGCAGGCTATGTAAACAAAGCACATTACAGAGCCATATAATTAAATGCTGATTTAAATTACCTAGACTACTGCTTTATCTCATAGCATGGGTGGTTAAGAGGTTACTCCAATCAGGTACGTATTTTTCTCATTAGTTCATCTCTACTTTTTTAAAAGCAGAATATCCTGGTATTTTCTCAAATGGCAAGCATTACAAAATTTGGCATAATAATCTCATCATGTGCAGTTCTCCCAAATTCAATTTGTTTTTCTCTTGATGACAAATTTTCTATGCTAATTAACCTATACTTGTTCCTTGTGTTTCCCTCACTCATATCCACTTTCATTCACATTGCCCCTTTGCAATTCTTTCTGTTTTTGGCCTTCAGTTTTTTATTCAAAGCTTCAGAGCTGGCATTCTCTTTGTCCTCCTGTGTGTCTATGTGTTTACTTCAAACTGAATTGATATAAAAATACAGAGAATAACTGTACTTTTCTCAATACTGATGTGTATGCTTAATATATTCAAAATTATTATAACATGCATGTACAAAATGATGTTTTCAGTTTACAGTTGTGGAAGTCTTAGAGGATAAAAAATATACTGAAAAAACAAAAGTTCAGTCATAACTTCTGCACTGGTTTCTTCCACAATATGTTTTACTCTTTATTTTAAATTTACTAATATTTTTAACAACTTTAAACTTCTGAGAATGTATGATTGCATTTTATATAGATACAAATTCCCTATTGTGGACTCTGTTTTATTTTTTCTCTCTTATATTTTTTTTATTAGTAAAGACATTAACAATAAAATAGGCTCACTTGCTCCAGCTGGTAATTTCTCCGTTCTAGTAATATATTATTCCTCTTTTTTGTGACATCATAATCATCTATATAGAAGTACCATGTATCTTTGTGTAGAAGCTACTGTTTCCATTAAATTTAATTACCTCCCCCTGTGGTTTTAAATAGAAGTGGCTTCAAAATGAGGGCAGCTTCTATTAAATTTAATTACTTTCCCCTGCTGCTTGCGTGGTAAAAGGGAGGTCACTAAATGAGAGCAGCTTCTAGACTAAAGTATATGGTAACTGTGTGCCAGCAATAACAAAACTGTGCCCAAACTACCCTTCTACGGAGTTTCATAGGTTTACCCTTTCCTGTATTTAAAAAAATTTTAAACTTGACTTAAGCCCCTAAAAAAATGAGCACTGATAGAGTAAGATAGGTTTTAAAAATCAATTTTGGTTTCATAGGCTAAATAAAGGTGAATATACTTTTCTGTACAAATATATTGGAAATTATCCCACTCGAGGGTTCATACACAGAACTTTTAAGATTAATATCATTTGTTGTCATTTCTCCAGCTGTAAGGTTGATGAGTTTTATCTTCACACATTCTTAATGTCTAGTATAAAGCCTTCTTTGATTCTGATCAGATGGATTTAAAGACTGCTTTGTAAAGGTTATTAAAAAGATATTAAGTTTGGGGAGATTTCAAAGAAAAATTCAGGAAGAGTAATGTTAAAGTGAAAACAGAAAAAAACACCAGGTTCATTACAGCCTGCTGTATTTGAAAAAAGTTAATCCATATTCTTTATAATAGCATCAAAATGTATATCAGTTTTAAAATACTGTGGTATAATCCTATAAAATCTAATAGAATATGAAATTTTACGTACTTTTTCTTAAATTAAATATTAATTAGGAGAAAATACTACTCAGTTAAACCACCATTGTACTATTTATTTTTTATACAGGCAGAATGTAGATGAACAATATTTCCATTCAATCACACAGTTTAGTATAAATATAAAACAGAACACCCCTTAAGCATTTTAAGTAACAAATTAAACATTTACATTTTTTACTGTGCACTGAGGCTTAACATTTATGCAGCTTCAAAACCAAAGTACAGCCTCAAGGGAAGTCTCTCCACTGACAAATTAATACCTTAGAGAACAGAGCTGAATGGTGGCAATGAACTCATTTGTTCCCCCAATAATGAAGAATGACTTTTTCTTCACCACATCTGTGACTGTTGCTATGGTGACCCAGACTTACCTCATTGCTTCTCGGAGAGCTCCTCGCTCACCAAGAGTCGTGTGCTTGATGTCATCAAAATTATTCTCCAGCTTCTCGCAATTCTGCAACATATTAGAAAAACGCATTAATCCTCCGACATCCTGAGACAAAATTATATCTATGCATTCATGTAAAAATATAATTGATTATATTGATTATGAACTCGAAAAATATGCACACCACTCTAATTGGGCAGGACTCATTAAAACTGACAGTGTGAATTTAACAGTAACAAAATAAGAGCATCTTATGATACAGCTGTCACGGAAGTCTTTTTTATCAATCTTTCAAAATTGGGTAAATAGAAGAAATGAACGTTATATAAAAGTAGTAAAACTTCCAGAGTTTTGAGGTTTAAAAATTAATTCTCTAAAATAATCTCAAGTATATCGAAGTCAATTTTAATTCCAAAGAAAGTCAAAAAGTAAGTTTGAAATCACAATAAATAGGATAAATATCTAGTTCTAAAAAAATTAGTATCTACTTATATGGAAAGAAAAGCCCAGGTATAGTACAATAACAAAAGTTCAAACACTTTGGAATCAAAATTTTATAATAAGATCTTTACATATCAATTATATACATACAACATTCACAAATATATATGTGTATATATATTTGAAAATAAGTAAGTCCAATCATTAAAATTAGGGACATTATATAAGACTCTTAGCCTTACTGGAGTGAATTTTCTAAAAGGTTTTTCTTTCTTTTTTTTTATAATTTTAACCATATTTTTATATTTAAAACCTAATCTTATATGACCCTAATAAGTTATGAGAACATAATGTATAGGATTAAATGTTTAAAGATGTATCCATATGAATCTTTTGTCATATTAGATTTCATGTATAACTTAGTGGTATTTAGGTAATGAAGTAATTGGATTTAGCATTTTAGTTAATTTAACAAACAGAAAAACTAAGTAATAAAAATTTAAACATTAATCTGCCTATTTTAAATTATAAAGAAGTATGCTGGACTTCACAAAATTTTGGAATTTAGATTAGTAATTTTCAATGTAGAAGAGTGCACTGATTTAAAACCTACTGAGATCTTAAACCCACTATCTTACCTGGATAATTTTTTAGATTAGCCAAGTTAAGGCAAAGATATTTTATTACACAGCTATGTTTTTTTTACAATGAAAATTTTGAAAATTAGCAAAATGTATCTAAAATAATTTGAATTACAAATAAAAGCCCTTTTCTTTTATAAGTTGCAACTATCTCCTGCTTTGCATCTTGTTATTTCATTTTAATTGGCATAATCCTATAAGATCTAGTAGAATATGAAGTTTTAAGTACCTTTTCATAAATCAAATATCTTTCATAAAGAGTATATCTTTTATTTTTAAGGAGGTCTAATTTATTATTGCTTACATTTATGGTTAGTGCTTTCTCTGTCCTATTTAAGGAATCTTTGATTTCCTCACGGTTAAAATATGTTTTCCTATATTTTTTCCACAAAGCTTTATTATTTTGCATTTCATTTAGATGTGTAATCCATCTGGGATTGATATTTGTATATGGTGCATAACAGGAAATCTAGCCATATAGGTAAGCAATGAAATTAGAACTGTTTATTGAAATATTATTCAAATTATTCAATAATACTATCCACTGAAATACTATTCAATATTATTCAGTACTTTTTGCCTACTTAATTCATCTTCCCATAAAATAAGATACAGTATACATGGGTCAGTTTCTGGAGTTCATAATCGCAAACTGCTCGATTTTGTATATACATGCCAGTATCACAGTATTTTAATTATTTATATCTATAAAGAGCTCCTACACATAAATATGAAAAAATAAACAGATAACTCAATGGAAAATGGTCAAAAGATTTATATAAACACTATATAACAGAAACTACATAAATAGCTAATTTTTAAAAAGCATACTCAGCATCATTAGTCATGAAAAAAGACACAAATTTAAACAATGACTATCACCACACACTTTGAAAAATGTCTAAACTGAAAAAAAACAGATGATACAAAAGTAGTTTTTTTAGTATAAAAAGCAACAAACATTGCTGGTGGAACTGTAAATTGTTACAATAACTTTGTAAAGCTTCCAGGGAGTACTATCAAATAAAGCTGAACATTCATGTCTATGAATACACCCAGAACAAATATACATTGTGTTTGCCTAAATTAATATATGAGAATGTTAATAGTTACACTATTCAAAACGTCTCCAAACTGAAAACAAGTCAAATGCACATAAAGATGGACTATAAAAATCATGTTATATTAAACAACGGAAAATACATAGCAATGAGAATGAACAAACTACTGCTATGTCGAGGAACTTGGAGGCATCTCACAAACATCAAATAAATGAAGTACCACACAAAAGAGCACATAGCAAAATTATTCCATTTTCATGAGGTTCAAAAAATAAGCAAAGCTACAGTGAATAACCCAACAATGAAAATAAGAAAACAGTTCCATTTATAAGAACATAAAAAACAGTAAAATATATCTTAGTAAGTTTAGCAAAAGAAGGATAAGACTTGTTCTTGAAAAGTACAAAACAGCGTGAAAAAAATTAAAGATCAAAATAAATGAAAGACATCCCATGTTCATGGATTAGAAGACAGTGTTGCTAAGGTAGTACTACTCCCTAAAATAATCTAAATATTCTATGCAATTCCTGTCAAAATCCCAGCCGACTTTCTTTTAGAAGATTTTCATAAGCTGATCTTAAAATTCATATGAAAATGCAAGGGACCTAAAATATCCAAAATCTTCTTAAAAACAGGAGAGCAAAGTTAAAGGACCAATACTTCCTGATTTCAAAACTGACTATAAACCTACAGCACTCAAAACGTATACCTGCATAAATATATATGCACAAATGTTCACAGCAGCATTATTCATAACAGACAAAAAGGAAAAACTCAAGTAAATAAAATGACAAATGGATAAACAAATATGGTATACCCATACAATGATATACTATTCAGACATAAAAAAGGTAAGTTCTTATACATGCTACAGCATGATGAGCCTTGAAAACATTATGCTAAGTGAAAAAAACCAAATACAAAAGGTCACATTGTATGAATCCATTTATATGAAATGTCCAGTATAGGCATATCCAAAGAGACTGAAATGAGATTAGTGGTTGCCAAGGTCTGGAGAGAGGGGAGGAATAACTGCTAATGGTAACAGGGTTTCTTTTGGGGGACATTAAAGTGTTCTGAAGTTAGAGACCAGTGTACAATTCTATGAATATACTAAAGACTACCGAATTATATACACTTAAAGGGAGTGAACTTTATGGTAAGTGAATACATTGCAATAAAGCTCTCATTTTAAAAGAAAACAAAACTAAACAAAATGTTGGAAATCAGTGCATAGTGAGCACAGGAGGCACAAACGAGTCTTCTAGGGAATTGTTTAATTCATTTTGTGAAAATTCATGGAACTGAATATTTAATATCTGTTTATGTTTCTATACGTACTGCTGCAATAAAAGGTTTTTAGAAATCTGGTGATGAAATCATAATGTGATAACATATCTCTGCAGTTAAAGAATGTAAAGTATCAATACACTTAATTAGCTACCACAGCTAACAATAATAAAATAACATTTTATTTATTAAAATTCTGTACTAAAGGTCCAATTGCAAGAACTTTTGAAACTTTATTAACTAAATTATGAACTTATAATATGTGAATAGTCATCCTTTAGGATAACATTTACATGACTATAATCGCAAAGATGAATAACTAAATTATTTGAATTGCATGGCCTTTGAAAAATATTTTTCCAGTACTCCTGAGATAAAAATCAAGTTCATTTGAAATCTAGGCCCCTAAAGTAGAAAGAGCTTTCCATTCTTCTGTCTAATACTGGCAATCGGGGTGGGGGGGAAGGAAAGATTAACAAATATAAATTTTACACTGTACAGATTATAGTGCCCTTTCAAATATTTCTGTGGAAATAATAATACTTTCAAGAATTTCTATGCTCATAGATTTTCACCACACCATTTTTATGACTGAAATATCAGAAGGGGGATTCTGAATTTTCAACCATGGTTAAATAAAGAACTTAAATTTGAAGGATAATATGCATTCATAACAAATGATGTTCAGGTAGTTTTTTTGTTTGTTTTGTTTTTTCCGTTTAAAACCACACTTCCAGCATATGGAAGTTCCTGGGTTAGGGGAAGAATCGGAGTTGCAGCTAAGGCCTATGCCCCAGCCACCATAGCCACAGCAACACTGGATCCGAGCCACATCTGTGACCTATGTGGCAGCTTTTGGAAATGCCGGATCCTTAACCAACCAAGTGAGGCCAGGGATTGAATCTTCATCCTTACAGAGACAATGCTGGGTCCTTAACCCCCTGGGCCACAAAAGGAACTCCTAGGTAGATTTTTAATAAGCCGAGGTTTGCATAATACCGTATAATTTCTTTATGACACTATAAAATTGAATGTTGTATGACATGAGTACAATTATGGAAAATGAAAAAGCAGAGCTAAAAAAAAGACTAGAAATGAAAGAGCAACTCAGATCTTCTCAGAATGCTGAATAAACAAGGGTTTCTTTTTTACTTAGAGTTTTCAATATTTTTCCAAAGTTTCAGTTATGGGTTTACATTCCTTTTTGACTACAAGATAAAAAATCAAGAGATTTTTTAAGTTTTTGGAAATATTTGTATATTCTATGTCAAGTATAGTATTTTTGTAAAACATAAAAACAAAATAATTGCTAGCAATAAACGGAATTTAGTATGACAGGGCTTGACTTTTCTAATCTTAAGTTTTTCTATTAAATATACACTTTACTAGTTAAGATTTGTCTCCTCTGATTATTTGCAAATGAGTTCATGAAAATTTTCTTATTTCAAATTGTCAAAAAAAGTTTCCACCCACCAGTTAGTTTACTTCTGCACATCCGAAAAGATATATAAGGATGTATACAAAGCAGTAAATGAAAATAAAGCCATGTAATAAAATCAGTTACATGTATTTGCTATATTCAACCCACAATATAATTCAATATGAACAACTGCTACTCAAATAATGCCACTTGGATTAGACCAATACATGAAAAGACTCAAATATAACTACTAGGTATATAATATTTGGAATGTACTATTTTTTTTTCCATTATAGCCAGCTGCACAGCGTGGTGACCTAGTTACACACACACACATGGATTCATCACAAGTGATTAGACATAGTTCCCAGTGCTATACAGCAGGATCTCCTTGCTTTTCCATCCCAGAGGCAACATCTCCATGTATTTAAATAGTAATACATGATAAGTACCTATTAACGATTCTAAACAGACTTCACAATATAATTTTAAATTTGCATAATATTCCACTGTGTCCTTGTGCTATTATTTGTTTAGCTAATTCTTTTAAGGTTTGTTTGCTTGCTTGCTAATACTATTATAAATATAAAATAGGAATAAATGGCTGAAAATGAATTATATCTTAAAAAGTATTAAGAAGAAAAAATAAGAATCCATTGACTGGGATTATTCATTCCACCTAATTCTCCATCTAACTCAAATTGTTATTATCTAAAATACATTCAAAGTATGTGACTACAGTAGAGTCAATAGTCAAATTCTGTGTTACTTATTCTAAATCTCATTCTTCTTGTTCCCAAAATTAACCATTAACAAAAATCAATGTATGTTTCTCTATGATCTTATACATACATTCATCTATTTAGATGAATAACTGCTAAGAGTCTTACATTTAAATCTTAAATTGGAAAAGGGTTTAATAATTACTGACTCAATACAGAAAACAGCACCTATCTCTTCCCCACAGCAGTTTATAAATCCTGATGTGGGAATGGTTATTTCTATTTAATTGTTGTGGGCATATTTTTAATTAATCTTCAATTTTGGATATAAACACATACACACACATATATACATATAAATGTCTTTGCTAAGTGGATTCATTTAATAGAAATAAATCTGTACCTTGACAAGGTATTTTTGTTTTGTATAGTTGGTTTTCAAGAAAATCTTAGAAACTGAACTTAGCAATAGGGATTAACAAAATCAAGTAATGCTATACTGGAATCTTTTTTTTTTCTTTTTCTTTTTTGGCTACCCCACAGCATATGGAGTTCCCAGGCCAGGGATCGGATCTGAGCCACAGCTGCAGCCCTAAGCCGGAGCTGCAGCAATGCTGGATCCTTAACCCACTGTGCCTGGCCAGGGATCAAACCTGTGTCCCAGCGCTCCCAAGATGCCACTGATCCAATAGAGCCACAGCATGAACTCCAGAATCTATTTAAAAATAACTGTCTTGAGTTAATGTACTCTCTTTAAGATTCACATGCTATAGGAAAAGAGGGATTTAATCACTAAAACCAATGGAAGAGCCCAAAAAGAGCACTACTGTAACTAAGAGAATCTTAAGATCTCAGTTAGCCATTTAAAGTAAGTCCCTAGACCAGAGGAATAATGCCCATGGCAAAACAAATTCAGATATAACAAATATTTGAGGCAGCCTGCTACAGTCATGTGACACAGCAGCTTAGAATCAAAAGCAAACACAGATGGAGTCCACAAAAACTTGTCATCCCAATATCCATTTCTGAAGTCCCTTGGGGAAAAAATGCATAATAAAATGTAAATAGTAAAAATTAAAAAATAAGCATTTATGGGAGTTCCCACTGTGGCTCAGCGGGTTACAAACCCAACTAGTATCCGTGAGGAGGCAGGTTCGATCCCTGGCCCCACTCAGCGAGTTAAGGATCCAGCACTGCCGTGAGATGTGGTGTAGGTCACAGACTCAGCTCAGATCTGGCCTTGCTGTGGCACGCATTCAGCCCCAGCCTGTGAACTTCCATAATGCTTTAGGTGCAGCTCTAAAATGAAAAAAAAATTAGATAAAAAAATAAGCACTTATTATTTCTTATAATTTATAAATCACTTCAAAACAATGAATGTCTGATCAATTTCTGGTAAAGGTCAATTTATAGTAAATCTATGTATAGGCAATATTTTAAAAACAATTTATGAGGAAATTTTACTTTTACAGATTTATATTGTTAAAAATTATACAGATGGTTTCAGAACCTCAAATGTGCTCAGATGTTGCTACAAAAAAAATGCATTTGCCTCCTTTTCTATATGGTAACTTGAGAGCACAAAGAAAAAATCATATACTTTTTTGTATGCTTTTTTTCTTTTGTTCCTGAGAGCTATCCTTACCTTCCTCCACTTTGCCACCCCCAATGTAGTTTTAAACTTTATTTGATCTCATCTGCTGCAGATAAAGTTCATTAAGAACACTAAAGAAGAAACAAACCAAAATTATTGGATTATAACTTCTTAAAAACCTATCTTAGCATAAACAATAAGATGGAAAGACTTATTGTTTGTCTAGTTTTTCCATCCACAGAGACTGCAGATAAAAACAATCTGAGAGAGAGAATAGTTGGACAGAGAAGTCTGAAGTAGCCCCACTGAGCTCACTGTGGCTCCAGGAATTGAGAACAGCCAAAGATCTCAGAGTTGGCTGACAGAGAAAGTGTTCCAGTGTATCTGAAGGCATTTCTCCAGTTTAATAATAAGAAACCTCAAATTTAGTAGTGATTTTACCTGGAAGTGGTTAAAATGACATACTTTGCCATGAAGTGGAATGGCAAAATGAGTATTAAATTGAGTAACAGAAAAGGAAAAATGCTCCATGTTTCATATTCGCAGTCTGCCTGAAGTAATTGTTCCCAAAAGAAAAAAAGAGGGAATAAGTCCTACAAACATTTAAAATAGTCTAATTGTTACCTTCACCAAAAATACTTTTGTCCTGAAGAAATCAAATGCAAAAGTATATTTTCAAGAATAATATATGAAAGTACCAAAAAACAGATACATAGGTTAAACTGTGATGCAGACAAATGCTAGTCTTTTACCAGAATGAGATAAACATCTCAAGCAACTAACTTCTTTATCAGCTCATCTTCTCCACAAATAAAATTAAGCATCAGATCTACTGGATGTCAAGCTCACCATCAATAACCTTTCCCTAACGTCAGGGACAACTGTAAGTCAAGTGGAGCCAATGTCTTCCTATCAAAGTCCCTTCTCATCCTAGTTCACAAGTACAGAACAGAAAGAAATTACAGACTTATTTTTAAGTAAGAAATAAGAATATGTTGTTCATTCCAGGGGATTCTATATGTTAGTGTAAGAGCATCCCAGAATACAAATTTAGGCATAAGTAAAAACTAGGGGACTTATCTTTTAGGATATAAAAAAAATTCCTAACAATCCTAAAAATTACCTTGTTCATGGGCATTCCCGTCGTGGCTCAGTGGTTAATGAATCCGACTAAAAACCATGAGGTTGCGGGTTCAATCCCTGGCCTCGCTCAGTGGGTTAAGGATCTGGCGTTGCTGTGAGCTGTGGTGTAGGTTGCAGACATGGCTTGGATCCCGCGTTGCCGTGGCTGTGGCATAGGCCGGCAGCTACAGCTGTGATTAGATCCCTAGCCTGGGAACCTCCATATACTGCAAGTGCAGCCCTAGAAAAGGCAAAAGGCAAAAAGGCAAAACAAACAAACAAACAAAAAAAACTTGTCCATGGTGATGACTGATACTTTCTACTTTTCAAGTGCCTTGTAATTTTCTTTGACCAAGATAATTACATGAGAAAGCTGCAACCAACACAGCAGATGGTGGACAATCTATTTGGTAGGAAAGAAGGAAGGCAAAGAGTAAATAAAAAGGAAAAGGGGGTACAGAGAGAATGAATGAACTACTCCTCAGATTAGTGAGAACAAGTACAAGAAAAATCAGCAGTTAGTAATAAAAACTGGAAAGAAACGGTCCTACCAGCCTGAATACCATGGAACCAGCAAGTGGGAACATGCAGGAAAAATGGAAGAACACTAAAAGTATTGAATTTAGTGCTTTCCAAACATTCCATTTGCTACAGTAGGCAAAGTTTATCTCTACTTAATTAGTAGAAAACTGGAAATGCATATTAGCAACCACACTAAATGTTACAGCTTTTTTGGCATATAAAGATGAATTATAGTAAATTAGCTAACATGAAGGGCTTACTCTGTGTTACACACTTTTCTAGGAACTCTAACCGTTTAATCTACATAATAACCATTGAGATTCTTGAGATTAGTACTTTACAAGTGAGGAAACAGGCACAGGGAGATTAAGAAAACTCGCCTAAGGTCATACAGTTGGTAAGGGATAAAGCAGGGATTTGAACTCAAGGAGTCTGACCTCATGGCCAGGCTAAAATTCCTCAGAGACTGCTTCAAAAGAGTAAACTTAATAAAGTGAATATAATAGAGTTCTGAATAGGTCCTCTTCTAGCTGTTTGTAGATACATTTAAATACTGGACTGAATAGATAATAGTTTACCAATAAAGCGGGGCATGAGTTCATACAGAACTCTGTCATTTCTTTCTAGATGTGCTATACTTTACAATAGCACAGAAAATGAGGAATCTGATATACGTGTTTAAGCCAAATTAATACCCATAAATATTTTGCATGCAACAGTCTTTATTTGGGTCTGTGACACCAGTGTGACAAATATAATGAGCAATTAAATTCCCAAGTGCTCAGATTTTGGCAGCAATTAAAGTAGAAACTAGAAACTAGGCATCAAAAAGAACTGGTTTTGTGGCCTCCTGCCAAATGAATCCCCATGGGTTGTGGGAAGGTCTAGAGTTTCAACTGTGATAGATTTTATAGCGTTTTATATCTCATCTGTATTAAGGATTGTACAAAAATATAATAAAACAAATCAGTAGGATATCAACAGTAACGTGGGGACAAAACAACACAAGATGATCTCTGAATGTTGTGAAATTTAAATAAGATCACTGAATTATCTTTGCTTAAACTAAACCAAACAATAACAAATTCAACCGAATATTTACTTATTCATATACCAGATGGAACAAGAAAGAAGCAAAAAAAAATATCAAATTATACTATTAAAGAATTGATGGTATTAATATAGGACTTAATTTCCATTAGGACTGCAGTTCCTTTATAAAATAATCTCAATAACTATAACTAATAAATTGGATCTGAAAATTATATAGTAACCTGAATTTACTAAGGTCACAGATAGTTAATGGCATGGCTACCAGAACTTTAGTCTCAGAATTACTAAATAACAAAAGCTGAAATCAATCCATTAAATGTCAATTCAGAAAAATATAACCTGGCAATCCCTATTTGTTAGGCATCATACTAAGCATCCGGGATATAAAGGTAAATATGAAAAGACTCCCATATTAGATCACACTCCAGTGATGATATAAAGAGAGAGGAATTAATTCTCCTAGAGCAGAGATGTCTGAGTTAACAATTTCTATTTCTTTGATATGAGTTAAAATTTTCCAGATTAAGGGGCACTGCAGAGGGGAGAGGAAGTTAAGGTGGTAGAATTGGCCTTAGGCTTAGACCTTGGCATTATTGCTTACAGGTTATATGTCCTTATGCAAGATACTTAGTTTATCCTAAGTCAAATAGACTTGAACCTTGTAGAGCTGTCAGCAGAATTTAATGAGATAATATACGTAAGTCACTTAGTACAATGAAAAAATACAAGGGTTTAAATAGGAAGTGGAGGAAATTAATAAAGAGGAACAGGAAGCGTATCCATGAACCCCACCATAAACCTAATGATGACAGGATATGGAGTGAGATTAAAAAATGTGCATTCTTCATGTCTTCCAAGTGATTGTAATGAGTATTAAAATAAATATGGTCTTTATGGAAAAAAATATTTGTAACATTTTTAATCACAGGATCCCTATGAGAATATAGTGAAAATCATGACCCTTTCCTCTCAAAAAATTAAATATTCACAAAAATCATATGCATTTATATTCAACATACTACATACAATTTCAATGAGCCAATGGACCTCCTGAAGCCTATCAATGGTCCTATATCTATGCTCACCAAATTTTAAATTAGAGAAGGATAATTTTTCAATGAACCTAGATAACATAGAATTGAAAGTTACAGATATAGTGCTGTCCTAGTACCTTCAGAAGCAAGGGGTCCAATAGTTGGCAAATTTCTACTCGTGTTTAATAATAATGCTGAAGTTCAAGCATTCAAATTACTAATCAAAATATGATGTAAAAGTCAATCCTCTTGCCATAAAAATGAAAGTCATTCATTCATTCATTCATTCAGTATTTATTTAGGTTCTATTAGGTTCCAGATACACGGTAGTCACTGAGGATATGAAGGTTTAAAACAGAAAACACCTCTTCATTTTCAAAACCACAGTTTCAATCCAATCACGAAACTGTTATCAGGCAAGTATGTCCCATACTCAGTGGAAGAATAATCACCACGTATCAATCACATATTGATATGGTCATGACAAACCTCAGGTGACTGCCAGCCTGCAGGGTACCACATTTTGAAGGACTCACAGGGAATTATCACCAAGGAGGCCACAAGTTTAATGGAGACAATTATAAATTTATATTTAAAAATCTGAAGAATTTAAGTAAAAAAGCACACCATAAATTATACTGCTATAATTCTAAGGCAATTTAACACCGATAACTTAATGATTTTCTTTAGACTTCAAGGTAAATAGGGAAAATATAATACCAATGCTTGTTTCTCATGTAGCTAGAAATTCCTAAGGTCTAAGGTTCTCTAAAGAATGAGTCAATTAAATGCACTTACTCTTCCAGTAAAATGTTACATTTTAAATCTTGGCACTCAAGCAAAAACCTCTAAACTAGCCCCACTGAAGTTCTTTACAAATGAAATAAGAAACAATAACTATATTCAGATTTTTTAAATTCCAGATGAACATTCTAATACCAATATGCGATTTCCAGTTCTAATCAAGAGATTCATATTTCAATAGCAAATTGCTTTTCCCTTCGGTAAGTCTTAACTAGTCTAATCCTTTCAGTGAACATTAAGACATAATCATATTTAGCTAATGTCATTTCACTAATGGTGGCCAGCTTACAATCAGGGCCTGTCTAGGAGAATCTCATATGAGTCACAGTGAAATGGAATATAATATGGTAGGAGACATAGGCATTGTGGAAATATGTTTTTAAGTTCCAGCTTTGCAACTAAACTGTTTATATGTTCTTAGGAAAATGCTTAAGAAAATGCTTAAGGAAAATGTTCAATCTGTAAATATTTCTTCATGAAAAGAAGATATCAATGAAGATGATAAAAGAATCACACCGACTTCCAATTGTTGTTGTTAGGATGAATTAAATTGTGTATGCGAAAATACATTCTAAACAAGAAAGTACTGTTCAAATACTGCTATACATTTTTAAATGGATAGAATAAATCTCATTTCCAAATCCAGAGTCTAAAACAAGACATGCTTTAGTTATATTTACCTTGAAGTATTTTAAGATTTTAACTCTCATCCCTGGTAAGAATTAAGTAATATTTTAGTACTCTTCTAAGGTAAGAAAAATTTAAAATAAAAAGCAGTTCGCTGCAAAACCCTACCAGCTGATCATTAATTTCTATATCTAAAGGAGGTCAATAAAATTCAAGATTGTGT